>JAKOGI010001503.1:32500-182500 GCA_029747015.1 Carnegiea gigantea
ATTGCATGACCACTCTTAGGGAAGGTAATTATACCTTAAGGGGTAGCACAGCTTTTGCATCAAACACCAAGTTGTAAGGGCATACAGCTAGTTGTAGCTTAAGCCATGGTTCGATAGGACCATAAAGCTTCTGGTAGTCATTCATGCCAATCCCTCCTTGATCTTGAAACCATTCTCTTTAGAATCTTATAGAGCTCTTTATTGAATGCTTCAGCTTGATCATTCGATGATGGATTATAGCTTGACGTGAAGCTATGTCTGAACTTGTACTCTCTGCAAGCCTTATTATCACTTGATTTTAAAGTAGAGAAAGTTGTCTGAAATGATCTTATATGGAACTTCGAATCCATAAATGAGATAGGTCCTAATAAAGTAAGTGACTTATTTTTCCCCCACTTCTTTTAACGGAACAGCTTCAACTCAATTTGAGAAGTAGTTAGTGGCCGCTAAGATGAATATATGGCTGCGAGAAGAAGATGGCTTCTAAGGTCCTATGACATCGAGCCCCCATGTATAGAAGCGCTAAGTTAATATACCTGGGTGAAGTAATTGTGGTGGTTGATGAATGAAATCACCATGTATTTGACAAGCTTGACATGCCTTGCCAAACTTTATCGCATCTTGAACCCTGGTTGATCAGTGATAGCCCAACCTTTTAATTTGACCAGTAAGTTTTGGACCTCCTCCCTTGACAAGCATCTAAGTGAAACCCCATCGAAATTCTTTCGATATAGGGTGTCATTTTAAATGTAAACCTTAGTGCTCGTCATTTTACATGCGCCCTTGTGTTTGGGTCAGTGGATAAGATGTCATATTGGACATACTCAATGAGAGGTTGTCTCCAATCTGTTTCTTCCTTGACCTGAAAAACTAAGACGACATTTATTTCTTTTGTTTCATCAAAATGGTCTAAACCTGAGGCCAACAAGTGGTGTTCCCTGATTGTTATTTAAATTTCCCTTTCATTAGGGAGTGTCAATGAAGTAGCTAACTTTACTAAGGCATTTATTTATCATTTTCATACCTCGGCACATGGTTGACCTCTACTTGAAGGAATTGGTTCTTGCCCTTTGGTAGAGAGGCACTAATTTGGTATTTCTTACTTCTTATTGGCCATTTACTTTTCGGATGATTAACTGGGAATCACCAAATACTTCAAGCTAGATAACACGCATTTCAAGGGCCAATTTGAGGCCAATGATGAATGTCTTATTTTTAACCGTATTATTTGAATAGATTTCGGGGAGAGAGAATGACTAAGAGATAAGTCCTCCTGATGGTGTGACAAACACAATCCCTACTCTAGCTCCCTGAGTCCTTGTTGCCCCATCAAAACATAACTGCCATGTTTTAATTTTAGCAAGCATAACTTCATCATCTAGTAGATCATCCAGCAGTTCCTCATTATCGTGACATAGATGTGCTGCTAGGAAATTGGCTACAACTTGTCCCTTTACTGGCTTTTATAGCATGAACTTAATGTCAAAAGGGGCCAAAAGCATAGCCATTTAGCCAATCTCCCTCATAGCATGTGCTTAGGTAATATATACTTTAACAGATCTGCCTTTGAGATTAAAATAATCCGATAGGACAAGAGGTAGTGTTGTAACTTTTGAACGGTGAAAACTAAGGCAAGGCAAATTTTCTCCATGGAGGAGTAATTTACTTCTGCACCCACCATTATTCAGCTGATGTAATACAAAGTACTTTCCTTCCCTTCATCATTATTTTGGGTAGCATAGCCCCTAACGATCGTTCAAGGGCTATTGTATATACGATCCGGGGTCGTTCTTGTACTGGAGCCTTTAGGACAAGTGGTCTTAGGAGATATTGTCTGATGCTTTTGAAAGCATTTTGACAAGGTTCATCCCAAATGAAGGATGTGTCTTTTTTTAAGAGTCTTGGGAAAGTTTGACACCTTTATGACAAATTTGAACTGAACCACCTTGTGTAAGCCAGCCTTTCCTGTAATCCCCACAATTCCCTTAAATTTCTCGAAGGGGACATTTGGAGTATGACTTTGACTTTTTTAGGGTCAATTTTAATTCCTTCTTTCCGAACAACAAACCAAGAAATTTTCCTAAAGTAACACCAAATGAACATTTTAAGGGGTTCATCTTGAGTTAGTGTACACATAACCTTTTGAAGACCTTTCTTAAGTCATGAGGATGACTTTCCCTATCTTTTGTTTTCACAACCAAATCATTAACATAGCATTCAACTTGGTTGTGGAGGAAATCATGAAAAATGATTGTCAAGGCTCTCCGGTAGGTAGCCCTGATATTTTTCAAACCAAATGGCATCACCGTATAATAGTATATACCCTATGGTGCTCGAAAGGGGATTAGGTCTTCATCTTCGGGGTCCATTGTGATTTGGTTGTACCTTGAGAAATCATCCATAAAGGATAGCACTCCAAAACCCCGAGTGGCATCCACAAAGAGCTCGATGATTGGTAGTGGGAAATCATCCTTGGGACATACATTGTTTAAGTCCTTAAAATCCACACATATTTGAAGTTGGCCACTCGTTTTCCAAACAGGTACGATGTTAGCCAACCAAGTTGGGTATTGAACTTCACAAATGAAGTTAGCCTTTATGAGCTTGTCCACCTCAGCATTTATTTGATTGTCAGTTCGGGATGAAAGCACCGTTGATACTGCTTTATCCGTTTTACTCCTTCAGAAACAGCTAACTTGTAGACAGTGACATTCATATATAAGCTCGGCATGTCTTGATATCCTCAAGCGAACACATCTTTATACTCCCAAAGAAGTTGTTCATATTGTACCACCTTTTCATCACTCAAAAAATTGGTTTGGGTCATCAACTATTTCCAAATTTATCTCTCAAAGCTCATCGATTGTTGCTTGAGCATGTTGTTCTATTTCTGATGGTGCCGATTGAACAGTCCCGATAAAATCCTCAGAGGATCCTTGTTCTATAGCAACTGAGTCACCATTTAAGCTTTTAGGTGAATTAGTTTAAGCTTGAACTTCACCACGCATTTCATGATTTATTATTTCAATCTTATGATCTTTAGGAGCTCCTTGATGAGGAAATTCAAAATTTTGAGCGTTTTTCTAATCTGTAATGGACATGACATTAACTTGTTCTACTTGCTCAACTTGGCTAACATAATTTTGTTCACAAACCCAAACAAAGCTCCTAGGTTGTTGCCTTTTCTTCTTCAGCTTCCACTTTTTCTGCTTTCTCACTCGGATATTCTTTTGCTTGGGTTCATTAACTTTCCAAATTCTCAGAAAAACTAGGATTCGAGGTTGAACTTGCTCATTTTGGGAGAACATCTCTTGTTCTTGGGGTGTAAACACCGTATCATTCGTGGCATGAGCCTTGAGAATTCCCCCATCATGTGATACCTGGAGTGCTTCGGAGGCATCCTCCTGAAATGATGCCTTTGGGACTCCAATTTCATGAGAGATGTTTATTTGTTTGTTGGCTTTAGCAAGGCTCCTCTTGTTGTTGTCCTTCTTCCTCCTTTAAGACTATGATGATTCTCTTGGAAGCGGACCGCTTGAAGATGCTCCAGTCAGAAAATTTGATGAGTTTCCTCTTAAAACTACTCTCTTTTCACCGAGTGATGTTCTGATGACCAAGTTTACTTTAGGCATTGACTGGTCAATTCTTTAGAGGGAAAAGTGTAACTTGTGACAAGAGAGTTCACAATTTCCCTTACTGGTGTCCGGCCTTTTGGCTACCCTTTCTTTTCTCTTTAGGTGTGTATTTGAATAACAACTTTGATCATGGGGATTGATATTCTTTAGCTTCACTAGCGTAACTATTGACAATCTAAATGACCTTTTAAGGCAAAGTAAGAGCCTTGGGGTTTTCCTTTTGGTTACCCCTTTTTTTGGCATAAATGAACTTGGGGGGTTCTAGAATCTGTTGATTTGTAAAACTTGAAGCCAGCGTAATTGACATCTTCCCCATGAAAAGTGTTTACATCCCCACGGATTGCTTCTCATTGTTATGCTCGTCAGTGTATTTCAAACACTGGTAAAGAGAGGAGGTAATAGCCTTACTAGTATGAAGCCATGGCCGCCCGAGTAGGGCATTGTGAGAATTATCAGCATCTATGACAAGAAAGAGAGCATCTGTATAGAGGTCATCTAGTTCAACTTTCAAAACAATAGTACCTAAGGTTTTCTGCCTCACCTGATTAAATCCTTATTTTGTAAGCAAAGTTAGGGACAACTGATTTGTTGTTATCCTTTTTGCTCTCAATACCCTTAATGAAAGAAGGTTAATGACAGAACCACAGCCAAGGAGGATCCAATTTATTCTTTTATCTCTTATCATACCGGTAACATACAAAGGCCTGTTGTGATTTGCAGACCCCAACTAGGGGTCCTCATCAGAGAACGTTGTGCAAGCTATGGATGCATCACACTAGTTTAAAGGGGAGGACAACACCTCATCCACCTCAACGGGGTTAATTAACCTTTGTAGTCATTAAGGTCTGTTAATGCTTGAATAAGTGCCCTTCTTAGCTCTTTGGACGTTTGTAAAGCATTGTAGACACATAGGCGTACTGGGATTCACTTGAGATGAGAGATGACATTATAATGAACATTTTCCTTGTGTGACCCTTAACAACCTTGAAAAGGGACTAATATCGGAAGATCCGTATTAGACTCCTTAGTTGACTGTCTACTCTCAGTGGTGCCTTTGCTCTTTGAGCTTGAGGGAATTACTTCCTTTTCACCCTTTTCTTTAGCATTCGCCAATATTCATGGTATATCTGGTGTCATTTCTTTCTTCTTATCTTTTCCCACTAATTTTGGTGACTGAAGTTGACGATTGGACCAAAGAGTTACTTGGTCCACTTCTTGAGTGGTATTTACGGGCTTAACATTTACCTCTTCACATTTATTAGCCCATGAAACCATACATCACTGGGCTATTTTCCCTTCTGTGGGATCATCATCCAAGGAGTCACTACCGAAAAACCCTTGAGGATGTAATCACCTAAAGTGAAAGGAGTCTTAACTAGCGGCACACACTTCTCTCTAGAAGTTATCTCTGACTTCTTTTTAGCCTTCAACTTCTTCTTTATGTTTTTCTTATTTTCCTTTTGTTGCGGCTTCTGTCCTCATATTCTAACTCCTGAAGACTGAGAAGCTTGGGCTACTCCTTGTCAAAATTACCTCCTGCTAAAGTAGGTTTGTATCCAAAGCCATCATCCTTATCATCTGATGCTGCCTATGCCTCTAAGCCTAGGTCTAGGTAGAAATCATATAAGATTGGTGATCATGGTGAAGAGGGAGGCATATCTCGATATGCCCACACTGTTGTTACATCATCATTAGCAATAAACTTGATAGGGACCGCATGAGGTGGTAATGACACTGTCGGGTTACCTTCATTAACTTATGATGATGATGTATGAGAGTCATCCTTTTGTTCACCTATTAAGGTTACATTTAACGATGCAGTAGGCCCTTTGGGTAGAGCTTCTTTTATTTCAATTTCTCCCCTATGATCATGTCTTTAATTTTGTCTTTGAAGACATAATAATCTTTTATGGGGTGGCTGATGATCCTATGGTATGAGCTATACATTGGATCATTTGCCGTATTGGCTTCGATATGTCATTTTGGCTTTGAAAGGGAGATTGCTTTTGTAGCCATCAACTCATTAAACATCATCATCATGGAAGAGATACTTCTTTCCTTTCCTTTCTTAGAGGGTAATTAGTTAAACTTCCTCTTTCTGCTTATCTTTGCCATTTTTGTTAAAATTTCCGCCATTGGTTGGTTTTGGGCTTTTTCTGACAAAGGTGGCTATCGACTCTCCCTTCTTAGTCGGCCTTTTGATTTCTTCCCTCTTGGGTTGTATACTTTTCTGATGGATAAGTTGTCTTTGTACATTACTTTCCTTGGATAAAAAGGGTCAAAGTTTTGGGGCTCAGCAGTGCCAATGTATGTACCAATTTGAGGATCCAAGTTGTTAGCACACATTTGAACCACTGATTACTCACTTAACTTTTCTGGACATTGCAAGTTTAGACTCCTCCACCTTGTAATGAAGTTATTCATGCTCTCGTTTGCCCGTTAGATTGTATCAGGGAGGTCTATTATGGAAACCTTCCTTTTTGAGCTCACGAATTGAGCCAAGAATGCCCTTTGAAGGTGATCCCAAGTGTCTATTGACCCAGGCTAAAGTTGGGTATACCATGTAAAAGTTGCCCCTTCGAGGGGTTGTATGAATTGCCTAATCAATAACGCATCATTTATGATAGTTTTGCTGCATGCTGAGTAGAAATGGACCAAATGTTTGTATGGTGATCCATTTATTCTGTTGAACTTCTCAAAGCTCAGCTTTTAGGGGCCTTTAGGGAAAGGAACATAGTCATAATAACTTGGATATGGGTTCCTATATCCCAACGCTAGGGGATTCATGGTTGGTTGGTGCCCAATGATCCCTTGAGCTATCAGCTCCTTGATATCTCGCAAAGTGATAATGTTGTTGCTGCGGTTATCCTCATTAGTATTTTCACGCTCTTTGTTTTCAAGGTGAGTAGAGAGATTTGAATTTCGGTCTCCTTTTCTGCAAGCTTCTTTTGTAGCTCCTGCATTTGGTCCTCGAGGCTTGGGGTGCTGGTTCCCACGACTGGCATGTTTTTAGCCTGGTCATCCTCGATAATTTGCTATTGTAGGATGACGGTTGACGACTCCTCTTCTTGGAAGAGAGTTCTAAGGTCACAAAAGGCAGGACGTGCAACCTTGTCTTGTTCTTCAAATTTATCCTTGACTTGATCGAAGGTGATAACTGAACATTGTAATGTCACCTTGGCATATGTTAATGCTTTGGTCCTTGATCTTATAGTCAGGCCACTATATACCTGTGATCCAACCATTTCTAAGGTCAAATCACTTTGACTTTGTGATCTAGGAGGAAAAATCCTCCTACCTTTTGTGGGGCCTTGAGAAGGAGTAGACTCGATGGCCTATAAAGGTCTTGGCACCATTGTAGGGGTGTTTGAGGTTAACGGTTTGATGAATTTCATATTGGGGCTCTTAGGAACCATTTCCTTCTCTAAATAGGAGGTCATCATTACCTCATCTGCGGGAATATCGATGGAGATAGTCTCGATGAAAATTCACCTCATAGGGCAAACTTGAGGAGCCTTTTTGACTATGAGGTTCCTTCCCCTAATGGGTTATTAGGGTTCATCAAGGTTAGGGATTTTTTGCTTGGCTTTGTGCTCTTCCTAGTGGATGCAGGAGCCCAACTCTACATCGGGCCCGAGGAAGGAACTCAAGCTTACCTCAGGGGTAGATGAGGGACTCGAGCTTGCCTTGGTTGGATTGTCCCTCGAGTTGCTTGTGCATCCCTTGTGCGGATTCCCCTCCAAGATGGAACTTGGCTGGGCCGTGAAATTAGCATCGAGTTAAATGTGCTAACCATTAAGGAGCAGGCCATGGAGGATGACCTTAGCTGAGGAGCCCTCCTCAAGGTTGTTTTGGCTAGCTCTAAGGTTGGTGATAGAGCTAGCTTGGGTGCATTAGACTTACCACGATGCTTGTCGCTTCTACGCTTGTTGCGCTTCAAGTTCTTGATCGCTTTCTCTTTAAGTGGCTTGTTAGCCTTAGGGGCAGGCCTGCTTGCCCTTTAAAGGCCCCTTAGTGGTTCCATTGAATTTACTAATGGAAATTCAGTGAGGATGGATCGTGGTCCTATTGTAAAGACCATTTGGATGTTCCTCTTCGCCTTAACGATCCCGTGCTTGATCATAATGGTGACAAGAAGCTCATTGAAATCAATGACAGCTTGTGGCGCCATTTTTTGTTTTACAAACAACAAAAACAATAGAAAGAAAGAAAACAATAAATATTAGTCAAATATAAACAAATTGGAGATGAAAAGGAAAATAGAGACCCACCGAGCGTGCTAAAAATTATGTTGAGCAAAAAATTTAATAAATAAATAAATATAAATGTACAATACAACTTTTCAACATACAAAAGTGTATATCGGTTTATTTTAAGTATGACCCTATTCAAGAGGATTGACCTCCTCAATTAAGCCACCTCCTCGGAAGATCACCTTTTGATTCCGACTTATTCTATTTTAATTTTCTTTCTTTGGCTTTTTTTGTACTAATAAGACTTTATATAATTAGGATCCACATTTATCATGCTTTTGATGTCGAACCGCCCATACCCAAAACTTAACTGCATCAAATAGTGGCCGTATAGGCACCTTCTAGGAAGGGTACTACACGTACACATTCTTCATCTGTAGGTTAGGGAATGGGTAGTTTTGTTTGATTTGAAATTTGGGTTGCACTCACTATTTTGTTGTGAGATGCCTACGTACCTTTTTTATAGAGGATCAGACTAACTGTAGCTCTTTAGAATTTATTTTATTTTGACTTAATTTTTGATTATTATTTATTTTGGCTAAATTTATAGCCAATTTGATTTTGGCTCTGAGTTTTATTCATTTGGGCTAGATTAATAGCCATAATTTTGATTTAATTTTTTTTATCATTTGAATTTGGACTTTGGCGGCTACATAACAATTTTAGCTGTTTTGCAATTTTCCATTTTTGTCGACTTAGCCCTTCTTGGAGTTGGTCTATATATTTGTTGACTTCCGATTGTACCAAAAATTTATTTGAGGGCTTTCTATGCGCTCTTAGTGAGATCAAATTGACATAATTCTTGATCCAAAAATTATTTTTTTTGGCCTGCATCATAGGGGAGCGTGGTTGTATATTTGCCTCAGGTTTAGTCCATTTTGGTGGACTCTAAATTTGACGAAGATTTGATTTTTTGAGTAGCTTGGTTTTTGATTTGTTTTGGCTACATAATGTGTAACCAAGTGGCACAAAATTGTATTTTTTTGGCTTCATGTAAAAGGGAGAATACAAATAAAGGTCTTTTGGTTCATTTGTGGACTTGAACATTTGAGAGGCTTGAATTTTGGAAAGATGGGGTCTCAAAGTATTTATGTCACATAGAACATAACTTGAGATCATACTAACTGGGGATCTGATTTTTTTTATTAAAAGGAGGGAGGATTAAACAAGGCTTCCTTTTTTTTGATCTTTGTGGACTTGAGATTTGAGGACAACGGTTTATATTTTTCTAGGAGTCTTGTCTTAATTTGTCTAGGTTACATAGAACCTAAAGATTTAAAACTTTGGACTGTTCAACGTTTTATTAGAGAAGGGGATTTAGAAAGATTTGATTAAAGGCAGTCCCTGGGCTAATGATCATAATTATCGGATCAAGTACAGTAACCAATTTTTTGTTTCAGTCCCTGCTTCGAATCGTTTGTTATTTAATGTAAAGACTCAAGCCATATTTGGGGTGTGCTAATTCGTTTGTTTTTATATTTAGCAACAAATTCTATGATGACATGTCTACAAAATGTAACCATCATCATAGCCCTTATAAAGGCTAAGAATTCATTGTTTCCTCACAAGTCACAATTGCATCAAGCTTAATCATTTTGGTTTTTACCCCCCTTGCTTTTTTAAAAATCAAAATCACCACTAATTACTTGACTTGGTCAAGGAACAATGCTATGTATTTACTTGTCCTAAAACAAATGCTAGCCTGTTAAATTGCTGTACTTGCATTTGGATAACCCGTAGTCTTCACAAAGTGCTAATGTAGTGTTAACCTTACCACCCTTGGACTCCCTGCTTTTGACATTATCGCCCATCATTAGCATTATCATGGTTTTTTTTAGCTGCTGATTATCATTTACACACTTTTTTTTTATTTTAGTAGAGAAGGAAAATAAGTTAAATTGGAAAGAGAGTGCAACATCCATTGGAGATTTTTTTAGATTAACCTAGTCGACGTAAACTTATAAAGGGCTATAAGAGTGATTGATTCATCCTCTAATTTTCTACCCCCTAAAATCAATTAGACTTTCGCCATAGCGGGCTACAGTAGTACACTTGTTCAATTTCTACTTGAGTATCACCGAGCCTAACCGCTCCATCTTTTTATTAAAGATTTGTCCATGGTGATATCTTTGCCAGCTCTTTTTTTTTTTTTTAAAAGTAAATTTGTAAAGACGATCCAAGATCTACAAAGATCCACACTACCTGAGTTCGTGAGGACTCAAGATTTGCAAGGATCAATATCTCACAACCTCATAAGGATTGATGTATGAGGTCATGGGGATTAAATGTCAATCTTATTAAAACCTTAGAGTAAACACAAATTTAATTCACTATATCTTTGTTTATACTCACAAAACCTTAACACCAATTCATTATAATCAATGATTCAATTCCCTCTTTTTCAAGGATTTATGGAATGATGACCAATTTAGCTTAACTCAAACGCATTTCTATGAATAAAATCCCTTTTTTAGAAACCAAACTAGGTTACAAAGGATTTAGAAGGCAAAATTAATCACATTAATCCCGATCAATTTGATTCCTTGCCAGACGTTTTCATTCATCCTCTGCCTTCATCTTCCCTCATTCACTGTTTTTTTTTTTTTTTTTTTTTTTTTTTTGGGGGAATTTACCTCCATTATGTCTCTTTTTTTAAGGAATAGGAAGGTAGGAAAAAAATGAAAGGGAAAGCCTACATGATCTTGGCTATCAACGTAGGAAACGAAGAAAACAAACACTTCTTTTTTTTTTTTTTTGAGTTTGATTGTAAAAACTTCAACATCCAAATTTTGTGTCAGTAATTGTAGGAAGTTGGCAACCTTTACTAATGCGGAACCATGAATTGAAACCAATATTTTCTATAAAAAAAATACATGGATCATATTACAAGTCAACATGATTTTGGTCGCATAAATTTAATTTGAGAGTCCTTTCGAAGTCAAGATTTTTACAAATCCAAATTTATGAGTCCTTGCGAACTCAGGATCCTTTCAACCCCAAATTTATGAGTCCTTGCGAACTCCGGATCTTTGCGGATCCAATTTTGTGAAATTTTTCTTGGCCTCAGACTTATGATGAATGAGCCATATTTTAGATCCTTTCAAATCCATCTCGATCTCCTTTTTTTTTAATTCAACGGGAAAGTACTCACGAAGGAGTACAAAGGTTGAGAATTAAAGATGAATAAAAACAGTTCGACCATGAACTTCATGATCATTCTTATGAAGATTTTGCTTCAAAGATTTTAATACCGTTCAATTTGGTTGTCTTCTACTCCTCTGATTCTTTTGGACTTTGTTATTACTCATTTATGTTATCTTTGTGATTATTGTTGCTTTTTGGCCCAATTTGCACTCCATGGCCCATGGTGGATGACGGCTGTTTAGATGGAGCGGTTAGGGTTTCTAGCAGGTTTCTCTTTCATCCTACCCCTTTATAAAGGGCACGCATCCTACCTTCTCAACACACCAATAGAAATACAATTTGAGTATTCAATTGCACTTTCCTAGATTTGTGAGAGAGCATTATAGAGAGTTTTCTAATCTTTGATTGATCTTCCTGTTAGAACGTATCATTCTAAGATCGATCCTGTACTCTTCTTCTCTATAGTGGATTTATGACTCATCGTCGTCCATGGTTTTTTCCACATTGGGTTTTCCACATAAATTCTAGTGTTGATTTGTTATTACTCGTGTATATTATCTTAGTGATTTATTCATTGCATTTATTCAATTTTAACCAATCCTAACAAGTGGTATCAGAATTTTAGTTATTGAATGGCGATCGTCACAAAGTTTCATATTCCCAAGTTCGATGGGAAGATGAGTTTCAACATCTAGATGGGTCAGATGATGGTCGTTCTTGTACAAAACGGATTAAAGAAGGCTCTAGCTGGTGAAAAGAAGAAACTTGCCACAATGGCTAACGAACAGTGGGAGGAACTTGATGAAAAGGCACTCTCCACTATTCAGTTGAGCCTTGCTCAACACATTCTCTGAGAGGTTCTAGACAAAACCACAACTATAGAACTCTCGCTTGGATTAGAGACAATTTACATGACTAAAAGTCTTGCAAATAAAATTCATCTCAAGAAATAGCTATATACGTTCCCTATGGCAGAAGGTACTTCTATTCAGAATCATCGAGATGAATTCAATTCTATTATTATAGATCTTGAAAGTCTTAATGTAAAAATAGAAGATGAAGACAAGGCAATTCTACTTGTTATCTCACTGCCCCCTTCCTGTAAGCACTTCAAGGAAATTATACGATACACTAGCAATACTGTTCTATCTTTTGAGGACATTAAGGCTACCTTACTATCCAAAGAGAATTTGATCTTGATATGCATTCTGATGACAAAGGTAAAGGTTTGTCAGTAAAAGGATGAACCTTTAAAAAGGACTCAAATAGAAATTCCAGATCCAAGTCAAGAGAATGCAAGTCTGGTAAGTTCTGAAAATACTGTAGGAAAACGGGGCATTTAGTTACTAATTGCTACAAACTGAAGAACAAAAGGTGAAGGAAAACAATCAATTTATGGAAGCTTCAGTTGTTGACTATGTGACAGATGGTGATATTCTACTTGTCACTACCACTGATAATTGTGGTGCTACTGAGTGGGTGCTTGATTCAGGCTGTGCCTACCATATGTGTCCCTACAGGGACTGGTTTTTTAGGCATTGGATGTTGGTGTTGTACTCATGGGCAATAACGCCCAATGCAACGCTGTTGGCATTGGCACTATTCGAACCAAGACTGATGATGGCATAGTAAGGACTCTTTCCAATGTGCGACATATTCCTGACTTGAAGTGCAATCTCATCTTACTTGGCACTCTTAAAGCCAATGGGTGCAAGTATTCAACTGAAGGTAGAGTGCTGAAGATCTCTAAGGGTGCCCTAGTTCTCATGAAGGAGAAAGATGTGGAAGTCTTTAGATCCTCCAAGGGTCCATAGCAACAGGTTCTGCTCTAGTTTCTACCTCATCTTTGGAAGACCATACTCACTCGTGGCATGCACGCTTGGGTCACATGAGTGAGAAGGGAATGACAATTCTAAGCAAGCGACGTCTACTAGGCAGCCAAGGTACAGGTAAGGTTGATTTTTGCATTCATTGTGTATTTGGGAAATAGAAGAAAGTTAGTTTTTCCACTGCTACACACTGTACTAAAGGAACCCTTGATTATATACATTCCAACTTATGGGGTCCTTCTAAAGTTCCTTCTTTTAGAAGAAAACGTCATATGCTGACCTTTGTAGATGATTTCTCTCAAAAAGTTTGGGTTCACTTTTTACAACAGAAAAATGAGGCCTTTCCTATGTTTAAAAAGTTTAAAGCACTTGTTGCAAACCAAACTAAGAGAAAGATAAAGAAGCTCAGCACTGACAATGCTCTTGAGTTCTGTGAATTTGAGTTCAATGAGTTCTGCGCTACTCAAGGTATTGCCAGACATAAGACCGTAGTTGGGAAACCTCAGCAGAATGGGGTTGCATAACGCATTAATAGAACTCTACTTGAGAGGGCTCGCTACATGCTCTCCAATGCAAATATGTGGCATCGCAAAGATTTTTAGGCAGAGGTTATTTCTACAGTATGCTATCTAGTGAACGAGTTTCCACACTCCTCTATCGAATTTAAAATTCTAGAAGAAGTCTGGTCAGGTAATCCTGTTCAGTACTTTATTCTAAGAGTTTTTGGATTAACTGCATTTGCACATGTTAACAATGGGAAGCTAGTTTCTAGGTTTGTTAAATGCATATCTCTAGGATATGTGTTCGTGCCAAAAATGTGTTATTTTTACGGTACTTTTATACCTATTTTACGCTCGTTATAAGTGTTATTTTTAGTTTTTTATTTGATCGTATTTTGTTTTGTAGGTTTTGAACAAAATAACAGTAATTATGAAAAAATGCAAGAAAATATGAAAAATTGCTGAAAATACCAGAAATAAAGAACTGGGCCAAATTCACCTGACCTAATCCTAAAGGGCCATTTGTTTAGTTCAAAGAAGAGGAAAAAAAAAAACCTCAAAACCCTACCAGCCTCACGTGCGAGGCACGTGACTGCTAACAACCCCCCTCCCTCACTTAAGCCTTCTCTCTCCTCCCTCTAGGTTCTCAGAACCAGAGCCCCCTCGAAACCCCGATACACCCTCCACTTCATCCTCATCATCTCACATCTCCATCTTCATCTCCTTTTCTCTCTCTCCTTCGACCACAATAAGCACCATAAGTAGCGCCAGCACATCATCATCCACACTCCACACAACGCCAGTACACCCACATTATCATTCCATCTCGACCATCCACGATACTCCATGAATCAAGGGGCGAGATTGCAATCTACTTGGGTATAAATTGAGGCTGAGGTGCATTCAGGTGATAGTTAGGTTTTATTTAGGTTTTATTTTAGGTTTAGGTTGAAGTTGTAGTTTGATTTGAGGGTATTTTGGTTGTAATTAGAGACTTAGGGTTTGTATTTTCATCTCAGCGATTTTGATTTCAAACCCATGCTGTAGCTTGAAATTCATGTAATTAGGCTAAATTTTGTCAATTCTGAGTTGTTTTCGCAACGCTTGTGTGAAATTTCCGGAGTCGGGCTCAATTCTACGATTGCTTGATGCACGGTTTGAGGCCCTATTTTTGCTCTGTTTGTTTGTTTGAAACCAGCAGCTAGGCTTCATCCCGTTCATGATGATGAGTTTTGGTTCAATTTCTGTTCCTCCATTCTAAGTTAAATGCTGCTGAAAAAATCCAGAAAACTCCCTCCTCTGTTTTGCTTATTTGGTTCCTAATGTGCATTTAATATGTTCCCACTCGATTTAGTAGTTGGTTGATTTAGTTAATATTCTAATTCTAGGAGTTTAGTAGATTTAGTTGATTTAGTGGATTTAGCTGATTTTAGAAGTTTGGTTGATTATTTTGGTTGGTTGAGCTGGATTTGGATATAGTTTGATGGTTTTGATGGTTTGAATGATTTGGTTTGATTTGGTTGGTTGAATGCACATAGTAGCTTGGTTTGGTTATCTTTCCCTGATTTTGCTTGAAGTTTGGTTATGAAGTCTGATGGATTTTGAAGCTTGACTCTAAAATTGTTGATTTTGAATTATTATTTTGGAGCTTGATGGATTTAGAGTGTGCTATGTTTAGGTTTGATTTTACTCTGAAGTTATTATGAAGCTTTGATTTAGGTTTCGGTAGCTATGATTTTACTTGCTTGAGATTACTTGGTTCCCTTTTATAACTATGGTTTTGGTTGCTTCTCTCTTTTGCCTGGGGTTCTTGACGAATGTTGCTCGCTCTAATTTATAATCTGCCTTGAGGTAGCTATGCTCAACTGTTTTGGTATGCTGATGGATTTGGTATGTTTGTGGATGGATTTGTGTTGCCTTGAGATAGCTGGAAATAATGAATTGCTAATCATGTGTTGGATATTTTTAATTTGCTTAGTGAGTGCTGATGATTGTTAGCATTAGATTAATCAGTTATTTATGTTTTGAGTGACCTTAATCTCAACCTCGTCCCTGAGGACACGTCCCTTAAGTACTACAGCGAAATCTATACGCTTGCGGCACTTTTGTTTATCACTTAAAATATCCTAATAAGTTTTTGGCACCGTTGTTGGGGACGACGGCATGAGATTAGGTCATATTTTTATTTCTTTAGCTCCTTTCTTATTCGTTGCTTTGCTTTGCTTTGTTTATTTCATTGTTAGTTGTTTTGTTTATTAGTTGTGATTTCTCTAGTTGATTTGTTTTGCTCATTTCGTGACTTTATTATCAAGTTACATGGATCTCATTTTACTTTCTTTATTTTCATATCGATTCTCACTTAGTTTAGTTATTTATTGATATTCAAAAAATCCAAGAAAATTAGAATAGTTAAAATCCAAAAAAATTACAAAAACTTCAAAATCACTAAAAATAGAAAAACCACTAAAATTTAAAAAAATTAGAACACTTGAAAACCCCTAAAAATTGAAAAACTTTAAAAACCTTAAAAACTTCAAATGCTAGTTTTCCATTTCATGCAATATAAGCATGAATCTTTTTGGAGTTATCTTTCAAGGCTTAATGAATATCGTGCTCTACTGATTCATAATTTTAAAAAATAAAAAATTTATAAGGTCATTGCTGTGGGTCTAAATGCTGAATCATAGAGTCATATTAAATTTATTTATTCTGGCGGTGTCCTAGAATTATTATCTAAAGCTCAAAATGAGGTTTGCGATTTCTTTGAAAAATTAGCTTGCATGCGTTTGAACAAGCTAACGAGCCTTTTAGATATCCAACTCATGGAGAGTATAATTTTCATGCTAATTCTTGCCCTTCAGACCACTTTATGAATTCAAATGACTCATATGACTATTATTTGCCTCCTGTATTTTCCGATTATTGTGAATCTTCCGATCATGATGCTCGTGCTTGTCCTTTTCGTGCTTATGTTGATGCTACATGTGCAAGTTTTGAAAAGAAGATTAATGATATGACTGATCAAATGATAGAGAGTATGAAAACGAGAATTGCCACATATTCTCAATGTTCTAATCAAAATAAGGGGACTTATAGTGAGCTTGATTCTAGTTTAGGATCTCCTAAACATGACATTAGTCTCTATGATGATTTGAACCCTCTTATTCTACTAGACCTGATTTGAATGAAGACATGGGTTTGCTTAGTTTTAGATCAAGAGAGTGACCTCCCTATGTCTCTATCATCATACCTTGCACCCTATACTAGCTCACCTAAGGGCATCACTGATGATATCCTAGTTTCTGCTGACCCATCCATCACTTTGAACGACTTTTATGAATTTGATGTGGGTGAACAATCTGATACTACTAATGAGTTAGATATGAGCATCACACCTGAAGTTGAGCCTCATAATTTAGGTGATTCGAAAGATATTTCATAGGCGTTATGTGATGATGTAACTGAACTCACTATTTTGGACTTTGATGATGATATTCTTGATGCAAGATATGAATCTTTTTCATGTGGGTTTGATGTTACTGAAGGTCTTGATGTGGGTTTTCATGTTGAATATGAATCATTCTCTTTTGATTCCGGCATTCCTGACCTTCTATTTAAATTAGATGATAATATGCTGTATGTAGCATATGAATCTTTTTCTTGTGAGTTTGATATCCATGGAAGTTCTGATGATGGTTTTTGTGCTGATTATGAGTCGTTCTCTTTTGAGTCCATCCAAACTAACTTCCTTTTTTAATATTACAATTCTGAATTTGTTGAGTCTGAGATCATTGCCACTAAGAATTTTGCTTTAGACCAGACTCATACGCATATTGGACTTAACAGACTTGTGAACCTTGCACTCACTCTTTTGCGTAGACTGTTCATTCCTGATGATATAGTTTCTAGGCCAATGACCTCAATACTGGCTCATTCTGAGTATGTTTATTTCGTTTCTAATTGGGCCCAACTATTTGATAAGTTGAAGTGGGGCCTTACTTGTGTTTTATTGGCTAGGTGGATGTACTCTTTCGGGTTCCAACTCACTGCTTTTCACTGTGGCTATATTATTGAGAGTTGGGCTTCTTTATTTGATAAGTTGCTACATGCTTTGACGAGTTTTGATTTGAGTTGTAGTTTTCAGCTTAATATGGGGTGGCTGATTCTCCATAAACCTCATATTGCATAATCTCATGAGGCATAGTTTGGGTACAACCTGTATCTAATGATTGTTCCACCCTCCCTTCCTCTCTTTTTCATTTCTTTTCTTTCCTTTCATACTTAGTTATAGATAACTAGAACTGTAAATTGTGACGGGTGATCAATCTTGAAGAGTAATTTGGGATTTGTTGAGCTGTGTGGGCTATGGTCACCCTTAGTTGTGTTCTGATTTTGTGAATACTTATTAGTTGTGAATATCTGGGATTGTCCTTATGTATGTTCTAGTTTTATTGTTTGGTTTCCTTGAATTTGTGTTTTGTTCCCTTTGGTTTGGCGTCTTGTTTCTTTAGTTTAGCAAGTTTTGGTTTCCCTTTGGTCTTATTTTTGGAGTTTCTTTTTGTTTCCTTTTCGGTGTTTTAGTGTTTTTATTTTTTGTTTTGTATTTGGCTTTTCTTTCT
This sequence comes from Carnegiea gigantea, assembly GCA_029747015.1. NCBI lineage: Eukaryota > Viridiplantae > Streptophyta > Magnoliopsida > Caryophyllales > Cactaceae > Carnegiea > Carnegiea gigantea. Next base: position 50,481 of record JAKOGI010001503.1, read on the forward strand.
TTTGTATTTTGTTTTGTTTTAGGCTTCTTTTAATTTAGGTTGGTGTTTAGTAAGACCTTGGTTTGGTTTTATTTTTAGCTTAGGTGATTATGTTGGTTTGGTCTTGATTTGTCTTGTTTTCTTTTAGGTTTAGGTTTTTATTTTTCTTTATTTAGTTATTTTGCTTGTTGATTTTTATGTTTGGGTCTGGTTTTGTTTTAGTTTTGGTTTTGATTTTGGCCATTTAGTGGTTTGGTTTGTTTTCGAAGTTTTGTTTTTGCTTTTCTTCCGGATTTTGATTTTTGTGATTTTGGGTTTGTTTTTAGTTTTGTTTTTGATTTTTATCATGTCCTAGTTTGTCTATATTTCTAATTTAAGATGATTTTATGGTGGTATAGCTTATGTGCTTACTTTTGAGCACCTTAATTGCCACAATGAGGACATTGTGAAGTTTTGGTGTGGGGGTGAGGTGCCCATTTTTTTTGAAAAATCCAAGAAGATTTTCACTTTGGTTTTTGGGACGTTTGCACTATATCTAATTAGCTTGAATTCCCTGTACTTTGGGTATTAGCTTGTATGTAAATAGGATGTCCATGAGAAGTCTCCAACCTCAGTGTGACATTGTAAGCTCTAGTTCTAACTCCAATGTTCAGTATAGGTTGTGTAATCCAATCCTTGTTTATTCGTTCATCATTATCTTTAAGTCTTAGACTTCCATGAATGATTCTCCCACTAGTTTGTGACACAATTACTCTGAAAAAAATTGAAGAAAAAGTGTATTATGAATAAAGAAAGAAAAAAAGAAGGGATGAAATAAAATTTGGAATGATAAGTATCCCTTTGAGGCATGCACTACTAGGCGTTACCCTTTGTGGCACGTACTACTGGGTGTTACCATTTGATGTAATATTACTATTGGAAAAGCTTGCTTTCAATGTTAGTATCATAATAATGTAGTTGTGTTAGCCAAATGGGATTGAGTCTAATTCTGGTAAATCTAAACCCTGGGATGATGATACACTTGCACGCGACCACCAAGATGGATTCAGAATCTTGATGTATAGTGAGGTGAAAAATTAGTCCTCTAATGTCATTTAGGAGGTGGAGGACTTTGAAGTACATTCTGTATATATGCATGTCAATAACATGGTTACATGGGTCATTTAGTTGATTAGAATGTGTGCATATCTTTCCTAAACTTTGTACATATTTGTTTCGAGAAAAAACCAAAAAGATTTTCTTTCCTTTTTGAAATAGTTTTTATGGGTATTTCACTTGAAAACCCTCACGAGACCTTACTCGTCCACTTAGGAGACCAAGGGGTATAAAAGGTTTGTTGCATACGCTAAATATAACTGTGATTCCTACGATAGTGTTTTACGATTTGTTTTCTTATTTTTCATTTTCTTTCAGTTAGTTTAGTTATTTTACTCGAGGATGAGCAAAATCTTGGTGTGGGGGTATTTGTTCGTGCCAAAAATATATTATTTTTATGGTACTTTTACATCTATTTTATGCTCGTTATAAGTGCTATTTTTAGGTTTTTATTTGATTTGATTTTATTTAATAGGTTTTGAACAAAATAAGACTAATAGCATATGCCTTAGCTGTTACACAGGAGATAACCTAAAGGTATTAAACCTTCTACCTACACTGAAGCCATCTCCTGTCCCAACTCTTCAAACGAGCTTATGGAAATGCAAGAAAAGATGAAGAATCTACACAAGAACAACACTTGGGAGTTATGTTAATTACCTAAGGGTCGTCGTGTCTTGATGGCCAAATGGGCCTACAAAAGAAAGGAAGGCATGCCTGGGGTTGAAGATGCAACATGAAAGGCAAAACTGGTTGTTCAAGGCTATAATTAAAAGGAAGGTATTGACTTTTGTGAAGCTTTCTCCCTTGTAGTATGTCATACCTCTATTAGAGTATTGCTTGCATTTGTTGCTCTATTTGATCTGGAGTAACAGAAACTTGATGTGAAAAATGCATTCCTCCATGGAGAGTTGGAAGATGAGATATACATGATGTATGCCACTTGAAGAAGTCTCTATATGGCCTAAAGTAGGCACTGCGGTGGTGATATAAAAGGTTTCATGCTTTTATGATAAGACAGGGCTATACACATTGTCACTATGACAACTATGTATATTTCAACAATTAGGTGACTCCTTAATTTATCTGTTACTGTATGTTGATGACATGCCCATTGCATCCAAGGATAAATCCTTGATCAGTAGGTTGAAACGCCAACTTAGCAATGATTTTGAGATGAAAGATCTAGGAGCAGCTAAGAAGATACTTGACATGGAGATAAATAGAGGTCAAAAAGCCAGGGAGCTATGCCTATCTTAGAGGAAATACCTAGAGAAGGTTCTCAATAGGTTTAATACAAGTAACTGCAAACCAGTTACCACTCCTTTAGCTGCCCATATTAAACTATCAGTAGAGTCCTGTCTAGCATTTGAAGTGAAAATAGAGAAGATGTCTCATATCCTATATTCTAGTGCAGTGGGGAGCCTCATGTATGCTATGGTCGACACTAGGCCTGACTTAGTCTATGCAATTAGCGTGGTGAGTCGTTATATGCATAGTCATGGCAAGGATCACTAGAAAGTTGTAAAATAGATTCTTCGCTATGTGAGCGACAAGTGCCTACTGTTTAACAAGTCCAAAACTACAACTCATAACATTGCAGGGTTCATTGACTCTAATTATGGTGGAGATCTTGATCACAGACGCTCCATTTTAGGCTATATCTTCACTCTATGCACTGGTGCTATCTCCTTGAAAGCATCCCTACAGCCTATTATAGCTCTATCTACTACTGAAGTAGGATACATTGCTGCAACTGAGGGAGTGAAGGAAGCTACTTGGTTGAAAGGTCTTCTTACAGAGCTTGGTGTTTCACAAGGTGTCACTACTGTGTTCTCAAATAGTCAGAGTGCTATTCATCTCACCACAAATGATGCCTATCACTCCAAGACCAAGCATATCAGCATCAAGTACTATTATATCAGAGATGCTACAGCTGCAGGAGACATTACTGTGGAGAAGGTACATACAGTCGATAATCCTGCAGACATGCTCACCCAGCCACTTCCAATTACTAAGTTCAAGCATTATCCGGACTTAGTCGGTATTCAGCACCTTTGATCCATCCTTCAAGGTCCGCAATTCGGGGCCCCTTAGATGATGTAGTTGTCCCAGAGTTGGTGAAAATTGGTCCAAGATGGAGATTGTTAGGTTCTATCCCTATTTGCACTCCACGGCTTGTGGTGGATAGTGGTTGTTTAGCTATGGCGGTTTGGGTTTCTAGGGGGTTTCTCACTCATCCTACCATTTTATAAAGGGAACACATCCTACCTTCCCAACACATCAATTGAAATACCATTTGAGTACTTAGTTCTAATTTCCTAGATTTGTGATAGAGCATTATAGAGAGTTTTGTAATCTCTAATCGATCTTTCTATTAGAACGCATTGTTCTAAGGTCGATCTCGTACTCCTCTTCTATATAGTGGATTTGTGACTCATCATCAATCGTGGTTTTTTTCCAGAATGGGTTATCCACGTAAATTCTGGTGTTGATTTGTTATTACTCGTTTATATTATCTTTATGATTTATTTGTTGCATTCATTCAATCTTAACTGATCCTAACAGCTGTTGAGTACCAATCAATTTTTACATCTCAAATGCTTTGTACCCTAAACACTTTCATATAGAGTCTTCTCCTTTTCTGACCGATCTCTTTTTTTTGGTCCTTAGCCCTACGTCACCCTTCTTTTTTCTTTAGAATTTTCGTGTCCCCCCTTACTGCTTTGCCCCCCCTCCTCTTATATTATTACTTGGTGGGGAGTTAATACATCCAGGAGGTTGATGTCATTTATTTCCAAGTTGAAGCAAGGCTAGAAAAGTGGTGTTAGTGGGGAGGTGATGCATTAAGGAGTTGGATTAAATTGTTAGTCCACTATCAATGAATTGACTAGTCGTGAGTCTATGTAATTAATCCCACAATTCCCTCCATATTTCTCTAATGACATTAAGTATAGGACATAGGACTTTGATTAGTTTAGGGCTCTTATTTTAGGTCTATGTCGTACCTACATTTGTATAGGGCTGCTATTAAACTAGATTAGTTTTGTAAAATTTTATAGTCTAACAACTTCTCCAAAGAAGAGAAGTTGATTTGCAAACACACCTTTCTTGAATCATAATACATAAAGGACCAGTAAACAATGAAAAAACACTGAAAAATCATAATTTAATTTTTTAAAAATATTGAAGCTATTACCTAACAAAAGTGAAGCTTGTGGACTTTTTGGCAATGCAGTGCAAATCAATTGAAATTCAAATCACTTCATCTGGGAGTTTCGCTTAACTCAAATGTGACAAAAATTTGGTCAGGCAAATTGATTTACATTGAGAAGGAAAAAAAAATCACTTTCCCACTCAAATTCTTTATAATAGTTAATACTTTCGTAAGCAAAGCGAATTCCTGAATAACATCGGGATGATTGTTGGGAACAACTTCTTTATATTTTGTGACATCAATCGTGACATTTAAGAACATCTAAATTCATGCAGATTCATAACACACACTAAAGTGACCTATATGCCTTAGCGAAAGAGAGATATAAAAACTTTAGAAAGTTTGTTGACAGGGAGTTAAATAGATGCAAATGGACAGACATCAAAAACTCAACATACTAAGTTTTCAACTAAAAGGAAATGACAAAACTACTCATCTTCACAATAATTTACCTAAAATCCATTACAATGCACCAGTATGCTATGACAAGCACTTTTTCCTCCTTTGCATAAATATGAAAGATCAAAGGTATGACATTATTGACAACATATGAACAACAAAACCATACATGATAAGATATAGCAATGTCCTAGAGGAAGTGCTAGATCAATATCTCTTACCTCTTACTTTAATGAATCAATTACATAAAATTAAATACATTATATTAGTAAATTTTTATTAAAATTCTTGTTTGAAGTAATGCTTCAAGGGTGCTTGCTCAAAGATAAAGACAATCCACATCATAAAATAGTCAGAGAGCTTTAATCAAAGTAATTGTTGATGCATTAGGGATCAAAGAAAAATGCAATAGAATTTTGGATTTATTGATATGTCATATGGAAACATATTTCAAAGTAGCAAAATGGGAACACCGGCTCAAAGAAGATGAAGTAAGCGATTAGTCACATTACTAATTCAAATTATTATTATTATTACTGTTATTATTATTATTGTTGTTATTGTTGTTGTTATTGTTGGTGGTGGTGGCGGCGGCGGTGGTGGTGGTGTTTTTATCATTATCATTATCATTATTATTATTATCATTATTTTTTTAATTATTATTATTATTATTATTAATTATATTATTAATATTTACACACTCTCATCTTCTAATCCTTATAGCACAAACAGTGCGAAGCCTTACAATGCCACTACTTTCATGACATAGTAATCCATGTGGAAAGGTCAAAATGGCATTAATGAATAACGTGCGATATTATAAAGAGCATCAAAGACTCAATCCGAATGTGCCTACAACATCAGATCCATTATCCATGACTGACGTTAGAATTAAAAGTCTCTATCAGATGATTGGCATCCCAACCTTATATGGTTTTCTTTTCACCTCTTGAAAGATAATTATAAGCATCCCTTGCAAAAAAACCCAAGATGAGGAGAGCCACCAACCTCCTTTCTTAACACTGGATACGCATATGATACTTTCATCCCACTCTCCCTTATCCTTCAAAAATGTTTAACATGAGCCTTCTTTCCTTTTTGGTGAGAACTAATGACATGCATTTCATCCTTTGACAAGAAACAATAATTATGTTCTATGACATGCTTTTTCACGAACCAATCATAATTTTCATAAAGAGACATCGTAAGTTTGGTCAGACAATTAGACCTAACATTTATCTTCATATATCCACCCTACCTATTAACTTCTTATGCCCTTACTTACTATAGTTAAACTCCCCCTCTCAAACAATACTAGTCCTTTCCTTGCACTGCACTCTATCATATCTCACACCAAAAACCAATCCTAAAAGAGGATTCATTGTGTAATTCAAAACCCTCATGCTGTGCCGTAACTTTGTTCCTAATTAGTTCTAACTCAACTGCTTCCTTAACAAAATACTAGCACATAAAGGTTGAACTACTGGAACAACCAGCATTGTTTCTCCAATCTTCCCTTTCCCTTTATCTGTGGGCATTGCTTGTTGAATCTTTCCTTTTCCTTTATCTACTAACATTTCTTCTACAAGATTTAATTTTTCTTTATCAGCAAGTGAGGGAAAACTCAGTCAGTAAACTTGGCAAAGAATGTTCACCAAAAAATTTATGATCATTGTTACTATGTTCTGTTAACAACAACCACCTTGAATTGTGAACACTAAATAGCCCAGTTCTGAATATTAACTTATCATATAATCAAAAGAGCAGTCAAAACCTTTAAAGCCTCAAGATCTTTAAAATGTTTACATTTTTTATTCAAACAATGCAGGCAACATACTTAGTTTTTAATCTTCAAAATTTTATGAATAGTAGTTATTATGTTTGTGAACATAATCTATTATAATTGTGAACATTAATTAACATTAATGAACCTATTTGTGAACAACAGCTACCATATTTATGAACATTGCCTATGAAAAACGTGAATATTGGCTTATCACCTAATAAAAATAATGTCATAAAACAATAAATCACAATCCAAATCTTCAGAACTCTATATCCCTATAAAAAAAAAAAAACAAACAAAAAAAATGCTATAGAATATTGTCCTGCTTGTCCATCCTGATTCAGCTGAAAAGTCCTTCAAGATATTTTAGATTTTGACTTGAAAAATGCAAGCAACATATTTAGGTTTTGATTTAGATCTTCAATAGATAGCTCATCCATAAAGAGTCAATGGTAAAGATCAGCAATACAAAAACAACATGTTTAGGTTCTAATTCGAACCTCAAAACTTTTTCAAATTTGAACTACCTTGATTAGGAAGCTTACCATTAACAATTGAAGAGAATTCACTAAATCACACTTTGTTACTTGTACAAATTTAAAAAAAGGTTAAAAAACCTCACAAAAATCGTGTAGCTTGGAGTGGAGGCAAATTTAAATTCGATGGTGTCTAAATTTTAGCAAAATTATGGAATGTAGGGTGGAATAAAAAATTAAAAAAAAGAGAGAAAAGAAAGAAAAAAGAAAATAAGAAGATGCATGTGGCATTAAAACACATGGCATAAAATGATGCATCAATTTTTTCCCTCTTTTTTTTTTTGTCTGACTCTTGAATGGCTTCACCTGCCTATTTCTTTATATTTCTACTCTATGCATTGTTTCCTGTTTTTTCTTCCCCCCTTATCATCGTTGTCCATATTAGTCTACTAGGTAAAACAAATGACAACAAGAAAGGAAGTGTCATTTTTTCCCCTAAGTCGGGAATCAGCTTAGTATATGCCAATTGACTCTTATACCTGGTACCAAAAGAGATTGAATACTATGTTCCTAATGTGGCTGAAATGGTGTTGCCGCTTAGCTATCAATTTTTCTATTAATCTACTATGCTAGAATAACCAATGCACAAATTTATTGTCATGTACATCAAATTCGAAGGTGAGAGGAGATAAACTTTTGAAGTTTAACTTCCAAGGCCATGTATATCATTGATCCTATAGAATCATTCAAAACAGCTATTCTGATCATTCACAATTTCATGTGAAAATAGATGGTGTGATGCCCTAGAAATTCTAATGCATTTTATTATTATTATTATTCTTTTTACTTGTTCAATGCAATAGAATAACCCTAAACGGCATCACTTTAGTATTTCACCAGAAATAGAAGGCAAAGAGGAGAATTTACCGCATAACAGAGTTGTACTTCCAAAATTCAATAGACTTAATATTCATAGAGTTAAAATAAATTCACTAAACAATTCCAAACATTTTATTCAAGCTAAATAAAAGTCCACGTGAATCTTCTGCTTCACTTTAATGCCCTTCCCCATGCAACACATTTGCATATGAAAATAAATAGTTTGAAAAGTGAGATAGAGCTCAATAATACAAATGCCTAATAGTCAACACAATTTCAAATTCATTTCAAACATTTTTGAGGGAGAGGGAAGGGCTTTCAAACAAGTTTGCAACTAATTGAGGTTCCTAACTAACCAAACCTTGAGCAAATCTTTTCTTTTATTCAACCTATTAATTGAGTCCATTCCACTTCCTTGGCAAGCAATCCCAATACGGGTCTCATGGCCTTCTACTAAACTATTTCATGGGATGCCACCCAGTAGTACCTATGGCTTGGCATATGATCATCTGCCATGGCGTATACCTGACAAACTTGCCTGCATTAACACACTTATGTCTCAATTATTAGGCCCCTGCCCCAATCTGAAGAGCTACTCTCCTAAAACTTACCATAATCCTCCAATGTCATTAATTAGTATCTTATAAAGTGAGATTCAATTTGGCTTCTACCAAGCCCCAACCCAAATAAAAAACAAATCATTTACAACATGAACTATTCATTTAAGAAGTAACTACATCATAATATTAAGCATAGTCTAAAAATCAAACAGAGGCACACTGAATAGTTCAGTTTTTCTCAAACCCAATCCTATTTGCTATACGATTTTGCAAACAATTAACAAAACACCTTAAATACATTAAGAAAATTCACCAAATAGGAGTTAGGGCTTTGACAATACCTTAATGAAGCACAAATACGAAATCCTAAATTTGAGCTACATCGTTAAGTTTTTCTATGATATTTAGATAGTTATATATTTCTAGTTAAGTCTTTAAAGTTGAGTCAGTTGAGGCTAATTTTCTGGTATGAACTAACAATCATATTTCATATTTTAAACTTAATGTCCATTCACCATTAACCATGTAATTAGGCCATAATCATAAATATTCACCCCTTGATACCATTATCATGTTAAAAGTTTAAGCAACCCTTCAAGAGATAATGAAAGGTAGCTGATCGGATTCTTACCACATAGGTGAGAGATGGATGATTAAGAGGGCTCATTCCTCTTTTTTCCAACCCAAAATCTAAAAGTGTGATTTATAAAGACATATTAGAGAGATTAATTATAGGCTAAAGATTATATCAAACTATAACTTGGATGTTCAGGGTTTGGATAAAGGTAGAACCCTAAGACTATACTCAACTTACCAATGAGAAAGCAACAAAAGGAGGTAGTGTATGGTGGAAGTGATAACTTTGGTCGTATTGTGGGCACCTCGATAGTGCAGATGGCTGACCAGAGGGGTTCCAGTGGCTTAGCGGTCAATGCTATAGGAGAGGGAGGGATTGTGGGAAAAAAAGGACATGGAGAGAAAGACAGAGAGTTGGAGAGAAAGAGAGAGAAAGAGAGAGGGGGGAGAAAAGGTGGGGCCGATGTTAGTGGCTAACCACCGACTTTTGACAGTGACAAGGTCTAGCGATAGTCACAGGTAACGGGGCTGGCCAGCAGTGCTATGGGCATAGGGAGAGAGAGAGAGGGAGGGAACAACAATGAGAGAGAGTGTGTGGTAGTGAGCGTGAGAGGTAAGAGGGGGGTTGGTTTCATTAGAAAATTTGATGCACTTTTTTTGGGTCTAGCTGAAACCACAGGCAATAAGGAGACAAAGAGGGTGTGATTGTTAGGTTAATGTCACCAATGGGAAGATTTTTAGGGATTTGTAATTCTCTTTTCAAAATAATTGGAAAATTTGAATTTTAAAATTTTAAAATTGGAGGAAACTTGGAGAAATAAAGGGTAAATTTTTATTTGCTAACTTCATGCCACAAGAAGGAAAGAAAAGGAGAGATTTTTGGGATCAATAGGTTTGATTAGAAGATTTTTAAGAATATTGACACCTCTTTCTAAAAATTTTGCTAACTCCATTAAATCTTTAATTTTGAACTTTGAAGAGAATAATCAGAGCTAAGAAAATCTGAAATATATTTCATTTTATTTACTAGGAGCTTTGGATTGGATCTAAAAATGAAAAGATTTAGACTTCACTTAAATTCTAATTTCTAAAGGCCCAACACCAAACTGTAAACTACAAGGTCAAGCAAATAGCCACTAATTTTAAAATTTAAATAAAGTTAAATTATATTGTCCAAGAATTATAAATATGAATTTTTGGAGTTTTACATTCCACACCCTCTTAAATTACGTTTTGTCCCCAAAACCTCACAGGCACAAATAAAATAAAGCATCATGGATGCAACAAACAATAAAGCATCAAATTCCCAGGGTTTTACAGTTAGATCTAGTGTACAAGGAACCACTAAATATCAGCTGATCATCTTTCAGGAAAAAGATTATCATATACTCTAGTCATTTAAACTTTCTAGTGATTTGAAGAAAGTCCATGACTCACTTGATCATTCGGATCATCTGACAAGTTTTATGAAACACTTCATAACTAATTGTTCTTTGCCATGAAAATCTTATGCTTCAATGTACAAGGTGCAAAAAAGCCTAACTTTAATTAGAAGTGAGATTTATCCCTCGAACAATTAAACTAGATATGCTAATTCTTACTGAAACAATAGTTTACCAAATTTATACAAAATTAATTATCAAAAAAATAGGTTTTGATCATTATGAAATAGTTCCCATAGTTAACTATGTGGGAGGAATTTGGTTGTCTAAGAACTCTTCGAATATTAACGTCCCTATAATGGCACAAGAATTGAGAGCAAATCATTACACTGTCCTTGACAATAGTAACGACCAATACATTATATTATCAACAATTTATGGTCTAACATAGAAGTATGAAAAGATGGCTTTTAGCAACACCTAAAGCAACTTACCTTGGTGTGTAGTAGTTGATTTCAACAAAATGGTACATCACACACATTAAAGTGGGGGAACTCCCCCTCAATCTTGATATAACAGAAGGATGAATGAATTTCTTAACTGTGATAAGAGTATTGACCCAATTATATAAGAGCATATTTTTAGATGGAAAAAACTCTTTCGTGAACAGCTCGCCTATCAAAAATTGGATAGAATCATCTTTTAGGGAAGATAGTGCACAATTGTTTCTCAATTATGTGACCACCAACATTCTACTTACATGCTCTAATCATGCATATGTCTTATTGAATAAAAAAAAACCAGCACATCCTCCCAAACGAGGTGCAAACATTAACTACGAGCACTCTTGGTCTTAATACTAAGAAATGTATAATGCTCTTAAAAAGAACTGGAAAACAAAAATTTAAGGTTCTCCTATATATCAAGTGACACAGAAACTCAAAAAGATTAAACTTCTTTCAAATCATGGAGCAAAATTACCTTGAGCAATCTTAAAAATAAACTGGAAAAAAATGTTGAAGAGCTCTTTGTGTTGAAAATAAACTAACACAAAGCCCTAACAGTGCTCGATTGAGTAACTGGCACTATCAACTAATCCAGCAAAAGAAGAAAATACATCTATTCAATTAGAAATATTAGGGTAAATGACAAAGAAAAATTGGCTAGTTGATGGGGATAGAAATTCTCATTTCTTCCACCAATGCATGAAGGCTAGATGCACATTACTAAAATCAAAGATGCTTATAGGAGTATGGGTTGATGGATCTGTCCAGATGGAAAATATGTTTGTGAATTATTTTATTGCTAAACTTAAATCAGCCTTCAATAATACAGCAGACATTGACATGAATTTACCAAACTAGCAATCAAAGAAGATAATGAAATGCTAATTAGCTCTATTCAGGATTCTGAAATTAAAGACGCCATTTTTCAAATGGACAAATACAAAGCCCTAGAGTTTGACGACTTTGGAGCAGCTTTGTTGTAAGACTATTGGCATATCATCCGCACACATGTCTATGAAGCTATTAGATCTTTTTCTTCCTCAAATTGGAAAACTTTTTAAGCAAATTAATCAATGTGTATTGTTGTAATCTCTAAAGTAAGCAATCTTGCAACCACTTGGCAACTAGTCAGCTTTTAGGCATCAAAAAATGGCATTCTAATTTAATAAGCTTGATGACAAAATTAACAACCTAATGTGAAGATTTAAAGATGCAATAGATTGGCAGTCTAAAATTAGATGAAAAAGAGAAGCAAAATAGGCCAACACAAAGGGAGAACTGGCCCCATGCACTAGCCTCCACATGAACCCTGTGGGTTCTCTAAGGCTTGAACCTACCTAGGTTCTTCCCCTTTTCTAGCCTAAACCAATTTTGATTAGGCTAAGCCAGATAGAGCTCAATGAGAACTAGATTTTCAGATTAATTACTGGAGTTCCAGTTTGCTAAAGCAGTATAAAACATAATCGGAGTTGGATTAGGTTTTCCAAAAGTGAGATAGTGCTAGGAGAGGGTAATTCCATCGATTCCATAAACTGCCTTTTGCTGAGTTCTTGAAGAATTCAGGTAGGATTATCCTAAGGCCACACTTTAAAACTTTTCCTTCTTTTTCTCTTTATTACTTTACATGAAATTTAGTTAATTACAGTTGGAAAAGATGCAATCTTTAGGATAGTTTCATCCCCCTCCCCCATGCTATAATATTTTGACAATTTTACCTTTTTTGCTTATTTTGAATGACATTATACCTTGGTCATATGCATTATTATAAAGATTTGTATGGCCGCATATTAGTATGATTAAAGCTCTAATTTCTCATATTGGTTAGTAGAGGCTATTAGTGGTAACGGGTAGTGATAGGATGCACTCCACCCTATCACTGTACCATCATCCCCGAGTCTAGAGCCTCAGTTCCATACCAGGGAGTTAAGATAGTTCCCATGCCAAGGATTCCTCAGGGGCCTTTCCAAAACCCTTTTAAAGTAGCATCATGTTGTCCCTTCGATGTCCCTATCAGTATGATGTGATTTGAAAAGGTGTTATTGGCTGTAAGGTTTCCTAAAAACTCATTGGCGACTCTATTTGGCAAAAGATTAACACTTTATTGTTTTAATATGGAATCTGTTCATGCACTACTACTCTAAAAGGAAACAAACTGGTATCTACACAGTAGGATCTGCCTGGACTTGAATCAGGATATCTGAACCTGGAACCTTCGTACGTTCTTGGATTAGGCTTATAGCCTGATTCTAGGCCAGGTTGAAGAGACTGCAAGGGTCCTGTCTAAGAAGGATAGACCTGGTTTTACAAATGAACCTGGTCGGTTTCTCTGGCCAAGTCCAGGATCATTTTCCGTGAGCTTATAGACTAGTATTACCTAACCTGTAATGAAAATAAAATAAAAAAGAAAAACTAAATCTGATTTCTAGAAAAAATAAAAATGTACCTAGCACATAAGCCCAAGCCATTTGTGAGGGCTCAGGAGGTCAATCCTTATAGTGGCAACTCCACTAGGGATAGTTTTTAACGGGGCGAGATTTGAAACTTAAGACGAGAAATTATCTTGAGTGTGCTTACATTAGGCATACTTTCATTATAGATGCTACCTATCGGGGATCAAAAGCGTCTCTAGGAAAAACCATGATTTTACCTCTCGTGAAAGTGGCTGGTCACTTAGTAGGTCTATTTAGAATTCCAATTGAGTAGGCAGTTGCTTCATCCACTCACAACATATTTTTCAGGTACCTAAAACTCGAGGAAGCATCCAAGACATTCTAGCCATACCATGCATCCCATGAGTGGTGTACGAAGTGTTGGGTCGTGAGAAGACTGTTCAAAATTTGGCCTGAAATCTCTCTAACATAAAACTCCTGGCTAGGTTGGAACTCATGTGTACGACTTGGAATGCAATGTGACCTTGCATAATTTAACTTCTTTAGCCCAAAGGACAATGCATTAATAATGTGAATCCTAGAAGAGCCCAAATTAGGAAAAACTGAGTATAGAAATTGGAGTAGGAACCAAAATTATTTCTATGTCGATTGAGTCCTAACATGACTCTTGATCCAGAATCTAGAAAGGATTCCAACTCTAGTCTAAAGTACCAGTTTTTAGCCAAAAAGGAGTCTTAGGGATTGGATTCAGAACCAAAACTAATTTTTGGGCCAATTGAGTTCTAACAGGACTCTTGATCCAAAATTTGGGAAAAAGTTCTAATTCCAGTATAGAAGTGTCAATTTTGGTTAAAAAAAAGAAAATCCCAGCTAGTATTGTAAAAACAAGCAAAGAAACAACAAAAAAACAAAGGAGATTAGTGGTCTACATCTAGCCTAAAGGGAAGACTAAATTAGGCCCAAAACTTGGCTGGGATCCCCTAGGGTGTAACTAATAAGGTTCATTAGTTTGCATACATATAGTCCAATAGGGAGTCAAAATAAAGGGGTAAGTTTGGGTCTGGTTAGAATTCGACTAGGATCCAGTCAGATTAGGTTCCTATCCCTTTAGAATCTGTATTCATAAGCATGAAAATGAAATTCTGGGCTCTTAGTTTTAGAGTTAGGTTCATAAGTTAGCATGAAACATATAGGGTCATTAACATAAAAAAAAAACCCATACGAGCCAAGTCCTGAGCACTTTACAGTTGTCAACCAAGACAGGGAAGGTAAAGAAAGTATATGAGTGAAGTCCACAGACTGGCAGGCTTCTGTCCTGGGAGCAATCAAAGGAAACCCTGCTTACTTGGTCTAGAACAAAGCCCAAGTCCAAGTTTGACTCCAACTCTAAGTTTAAGATAGCACCAATTCCAATGGCTAGAAATAGTAATGAGATAGCCCAAATTATGAAGATGCTCGAGAAGATGCAGACTATGATGGATGAAGGTGAAAAGAGGGTAGAAGCCATGGATGCTGCACTCCAAGACCGCAACAAAGAACCACATAACAAGGAGACTGATGATAAGGAAGAAGGGGAAAGCAAGAATGAACGCTTGAAAACCGTGAAAAGGGGAGAAGAGAAGGAAAAAGGTGTTTCTCCCGTGGATTCATGGGTGGATTGCATAGAACAACAGCTAAAAGAGTCCTCCTTGTTTAATAACTGCTTTAATGATTATGCTAAATTAACTACTATGCCAAAATGGAAATTGCCTCCTAAGTTCACTATACCATATATAAAATTTCATGGAGCTGAAAACCTGAATCACCATGTGAGGAACTTTGTCAGTGTCATGTCCTTGAAAGAGGTCATCTTATATTTCCCTGGACGTTTGACAAAGCATCATGAGGTGACACACTATGGACCCACACAAGGTCATGGACTGGGAGGATTTATGTAGAGAACTCATCCCAATCACCCTTAGGGGCTTAGAACTCATTAAGCAAGAGGAAAGAAAAGGCTTCTCTGACTATTATACTAGATGGACGATAAGGGTTGCAATGTGGTGGATCGACCCTTAGAAGCTGACCAGGTGAGATTATTCATCAGGAATCTACAGCCCATGTACAGGCGACACATGCGTTTCAGTCCATTCGAAAAATTCTACACACTGAGGAACGTGGAAGATGTTAATGGAAGTGGAACTAGCCAAGGCAACACCTGCTAAAACTGGCTGGAAAAGAAACTACTACGGTAAAGACAAGAAGGTTGGTGGTTCATCCCACAGAGAAGCGCACGTGATAAACCGCTGCACAGAGACTGAAGCAACAAGGTAGGAAAGGAACTTCAACCCCCACAAGCACTACAAGTATCATCAGGGTAGGGGCCATGACACTAAGGAATGTGGACCTTCAAGAACAAGTTGGAACAAATGTTTAAGTTAGAGTAATTACCTTTGCCCAAGGCTGCTAAGAAGCCCGACAACAACAAGAATCCACTGGGAGATCTTGAAAGCATCTTCGCTATCAGTGATAGCCCAAGGATGAATGTGACCCTTTAAGGTACATATCGGGTATCAGTACAGCACAACCCAAGGTTTGTCTCCCTGCACAGCAACCGGAAGTCTACAACCTGTGGAAAAGTAACGAAGATGATGCGTATCAAACCAAAGAAGGGATTTGGTTTGATGAAGAAAGAGATGAAGAATTTTGGAGGGAAGATGAGAAGGAGGACTCCCCAATGAAAGAAGATGACAATAAGTCCAACACCTCACAAAAGCTGGGCAGTACCAAACAAAAGATGGCCCACAATAGGCCATGAAAAAGAAAGGGGTGAGGAAATTAAAGAAGATAACCTTATGCTAAAATAGCTAAAGAACCTTAAGGCTTAGGTAACCATCTAGCATCTTATAGTGGCTTTATAAAGGCATAGGCAGCTCTTAATTGAAAAGCTTAATAAGATAGATCTTTCACCTGACGTGACACCTGAAGAGATGATAGCTTCAAGCACTGCTGGTAAAGGCATTATAACCTTTAATAGCAAAAATCTCCCACTAGGAGGCACGGCCTATAATAATGCCTTATACTTAACCATGACTGCCTTCGTGAACATGTACCCCTTTCTTTCATGGACAATGAGTTGGCTGTGATTATCTACCCATGGAGAACTGCCAAGAGATTAGGAATCAAGGAAAGTCAGCTTTCAACCCCTACGACGCATCTTCGAGCATACGACAACTTGAAGATACTGGCGTTGGGTACCACCCTCCTCCATACAAATGTGGGTCCCGCAGAGAAGAAAATGGAATTTCTAGTGCTAGACATCACAACTACCTTTAATCTGCTCTTATAACGTCAATGGCTCCACGAGCATTAAGCGATCCCTTCCACACTGCATTAGAAAATAAGAATGTGGATACATGGAGAAGTGGTAACCATTGAAGGCGACAGTCTAGGTGCCACTATCACTAACAAAGAGCTAGTACTAGAAGTATAGCATAACCAAACAAATGATGAACTCTACAATTTCAAAATGGTAGTAGTCCTAGAAAAGGATTAAACTCCCTTTGACTTTGATCCTCACTCAAGCCCGAATGTGAACGATATCCTCAGAAGATGGGAATATTTTCTAGGGTTACCCTTGGGCCAAAGAGCACAAGTTTAGACCACCTTTCCATTCACCGAACAAGAAAATTATAAGTCTAGGCTAGAGTATTAACCCATTCCTAAAGAAGCGGCTGAGGCCCAACGGAAGGAGCAAGCATGGAAAATGGCAATCAAGAAAGGATACCGGACTATTTCATAAAGTCACATCTGCATACTCCTAATGCACAGTTCCTTCATCATACCTTCCTGTTCTATGGTTTTCTTGAACGCTACTATATGAGGGAGAAGGGAATTTGGGTCCCAGGGTTAGAAGTTTTCAATGATTGTTAATTGCTGGATGACGAGGCACTCGACCCGAGCGACAAAAACCAACCCACAAAAGATTTGGATTGATGAAGCCAGCAACAACATCTTTGGCATACTATTTGCGTAAAAGTATAGGAAGAAGGAAGACCCCCTGGTATCTTATCTCTTACTATGGCTAATCCAGTTTTTAACCGTACTGAATTAATTACTGAGCTCAGCACAAAAAACTATACACAAGTAACCTGGAAGGTCGCAGAGGAAAGGAAAGTCTTCACTATAGCCTTAAGAGAGTATAGTATGAGGGTTAGGATATAGTCCAAGAGTTAGTCTTATGTTTTCACCAATTCTGCATTAAATGCATTCATTTTCAATTTCAATAAGATGAACTCTTTTGCTTACGACTTGTCTCATTCCTTTCCTTCTGAATGCTTTTCCTCTAATCATGATGAAAACTAAGAAACAATCCCAAAAGACTTAATTGAAGCAGGGGAAGATCACGAAAATTGAACTTCCATAGTCAAGGATACTATAATAATTAACTTAGGGCCAACTAAACAACCCCAAGAAATTAAAATAGGAAAATCCTTATTCCCTGAAGAGCAAGAAGAATTCACCTCACTCTAAAGGGAGTTCATAGATGTGTTTGTCTGATCTTATAAATACATGCTAGGCATAAATCGAGATATTGTTGAGCATAAGATTCCCCTCTATCCAGATGCTAAGCCCGTAAAACAGAAGCTCCACAGAATGAAGCTGGAATGGACCCTCAACATAAAGGAAGAAGTCCAAAAACAATTAGACACTAACTTTATCAGGGTTGCACAATACCCTTTGTGGGTAGCTAACATAATTCCAATCCCTAAAAAGGATGAAAGGGTCCAGATGTGCATAGGTTTTAGGGATCTCAACATGGCAAGTCCAAAAGATGACTTTTCTTTGCTTCATATAGACATTTTGGTTAATAACACTGGTGGTCATGCTGTCCTATCATTTATGGATGGGTATGCTAGATACAATCAGATCAAGATGGCCGAGTAAGACATAGAAAGGACTACCTTCTTTGCCCTTTGGGGAAGCTACTGCTATACTGTGATGTCATTTGGGTAAAAAAATGCTAGGGCAACATATCAAAGAACTGTCGCTACCCTACTGCATGATCCGACGCACAAGGGGACAGAGGTATATGTAGAGCAAATGATCATAAAATCCAAGAGAGCAGGCCATGTCCTAACTCTATAAAAGTTCTTCATGAGATTAAGGAAATATAACATGTGCCTCAGCCCAGTAAAATGTGCATTTGGGGTCACCTCTGGCAAACTACTGGAGTATGTGGTTAGCCTAAGAGAAATTGAAGTCGATCCCTTAAAAATCAAAGTCACCTAGGAGATGCCATCTCCCATGACCGAAAAGGAAATACACAATTTTTTGGGACGTTTACAATATATTAGTCACTTTATATCCAGGTTAACCATGGTATATGAGCCCATCTTCAAGAAATTGAAGAAAGGGTTCAAGCCACAATAGGATCAATGTTGCCAAGAAGTAATTGGTCGAATTAAGGAATACCTCTCTGACCCACCAGTGTTATTCCTCCACAGCTTCGTAGTCCTCTTAACCTATACCTCATAACTACTGCAATAACAATGGGCGCCATGCTTACATAGAAAATTGAGGGAGAAGAAGTAGTAATCTACTACTTGAGTAAGAAATTCCTTGAGTATGAAACTCGGTATTCACCCTTGGGAAAACTATCCTCGCCTTAGTAAGGGCATCTAATAACCTTAAACATTATATGTTAGCCCATACAAAACATGTGGCCACACCAATGGACCCCATAAAATACTTACTATAGTAGCCGGTGATCAACGAAAAGGTGGCCAAGGGATAGTTATGTTATCAGAATTTGAAATTCACTACCTCCCATAAAAAGTGATTAAGGTAAGAGGTGTGTCTAATTTCTTAGCATATTTGCCAACAGAGGATCAAGAAGAAGAGACCTACGATTTTCGTGATGCAGGGATTCCCTAAGTAGAGGATGACACATGGTTGATGTACTTTGACGGGGCCTCAAAATAAAAGGGATTCGAAGCAAGCATCCTACTCATATCCCTCGAAGGGGCACACACCACAATATTCATCAAACTAGACTTCGACATTATTAACAATGTTGCCGAGCACAAAGCCTACATCATCGGGTTGCAACTTGCAGTCGAAATAAGGGTGAAGAATACAAAAGTGTATGGTGATTCCAACCTCATAATCAACCAAATATCACAGAGGTGGAAGGCAAGGACTGATTCCTTAGCACCATACCAAGCCCACCTAGTTGAACCTATGAAAAAGTTTACCCACATCACATATACCTACTTGTCATGTGAGGAGAATCAGTTTGTCGATGCCCTGGCAAAGTTAGCTTCGATGATGAACATCCCAAATGACATCCACTCTATGCCATTAGTAGTGGAAAGTAAGGATAACCCCATACATTACCATGTATTAGAAGCATGTCGTGTCGACCTAGATGCTTGGTATTATGATATATACCAATACTAACCAAAAGGGGGATACCTGCCTAAGTCCTCGTCGAAAGCCTAGCATGCATTGCCAATGTTGGCTTTGCAATACTTTAAGGATAAGGGGAAGTTATATAAAAAGACTAACATGGGTATTAATTTGCTTTGTGTCACCTAGGAGGAGGGCCTGCGAAGGAAGTCTGTGGAGGAGAATGCGGACCGCGTATGAATGGTCGCATGTTAGCAAAGAAGGTCCAACGGATGGAATATTACTAGTCTACCCTTTTTCCTTTTGACATTAACCTCTCCATGGCCCATCTTGGTCGGGGGAATTGACATCATTGGGAGAATAACCTCTAAAGGAACTAGAGGGCATGAATATGTGCTTCTACCAATAGAGTACTTCACAACAATGGATGTAAGCAGCATTGCATGCCAAAATCACTTCAAAATATGTGGCAAAGTTCATCATGTATAGCATTATATAGTGGTATGGGGTGCCACATGAACTGATAAGTGATCAGTGTAGTCACTTTAAGAAAGAGGTGGTTAGCTTACTAGAGAAGTATAAAATCTAGTATTGCAAATCTACCCCCTACTGACCACAGATAAATGGAGCTATAGGAGCTGCCAACAAGAACGTGCAGAAGATAACTGAAAACATGGTCAAGGACCATAAAGACTAGTAGGACGAGTTGTCATTTACCTTATGGGGGCATCTGACAGGGCCACAAGTGCACGGGAGCATTGTAGCAAATCAAAGTCATCTCCTACGAGAACTAGGTTGATCTATTAGGTCTTATCCCCTTAAGATAGGCTAAGCGAATCAATACTTGATGTTGAAATTAAAGTAATCAACTATCTAATCTAATGGATAAATAATCAAGGAATCATACAAAATTAGCAATCTCTAAATTCATGTATCAATCAAGCATTTCTTCCTCAATAGATTATTTTAAAACCGACAAACAAAGTATCACAACCCTCTTTTATAGTGAAGTGAAATACCTAAATCTAACCAATTACCATTTCTTAAGGGCTCCTGATTTGTTTAGGATCATTAAGCATGTGATTATCATATTCCTGGTTTCTCAATCGGTGTGACTTTCTTAAAACACTACATAATCAAGTCAAATCTTAGGGTTCTAGTATTGAATTTCACCTTTCAATTGTTTATCCAAGAACCAAAACATGCAAGAAAGTGATCAAATTTTTTATAAGACAATAAACATCTAGATCCAATAAAACAATCCAATAATTCCAAAATACTCAAAGAGATTAACACCAGATGAAGAACACAACTAGTATTTACATAAATCCAAAATCAAAACAATAAAAGATAATAAAAATTACAAATCATAAATCCAAAGATAATAAGAAAAGAGAAAAGAGAAGGGAAAAGAAGAGAAATGGCCGGTCAATTAATGTGCTTAAATCCGTCGATTGCAAACTCGACATAGAATCCTTGTAAATCTTCACTAACTCTCTCTTTCTAGAATCCTAATCTAATTGACAAACTTGAAGACAGGAAAATAGAATGGATGTTGAAATGAGGTTGCCAACAACCTTTTTATAGTGAAATTGCCTGGAAGTCGAAAAGTCGTGAGAAAACAAACAGCCTTAGGGAAATGAGGACACCACGGACCGTGGGCACCACCACGAACCCTCCGTGGTGGCCACTGTTTCGACATTCTTCTTTTCTATCTTCCTTCCACAGGTATGATAACTTGGGGGCATTCATCTGGAGTCAAGCTACACTCATATAAGGGTCAGATCTGGGGTAAAATAGCCCAAAAAACTGCCAAACACAGAGAACAACCATACTCGAGCATAAAACGGGAAAAGTAGTATAGATTATAACATCAAATACACAATTCTCTCTAAAAATGGCACAAAATGACCTCAAAAATGTGTGCACTTTAAGGACTTATCAAGCTCCTCCATGTTTAAACTGTTGCTTGTCCTTACGCAAACACTATATAAAACCGATAAAGGGAGATGCATCTAGGACTCAAAATGGTTAATAACCTCCTTAAAGTAGGCAAGTGATAGCGTATGACCAGTGAGAATAGCAATCAATGGTAACCCCAAGTCGGGAGCAATTAGGAGGAGGAGAATGTTTCCAAAAAAGTAGGAGACCACAAGCTTGATATCAAACTTGATCACCCCCCAAAGAACCATAAAGCATGTCATGCAAGTACATGGAATTAAACAGAGCCAAATGGACTGGTAAAACCTCACTTTTGGAACATATGAATCACTCCAACTCATGTGTTTGAAATACAACACAGGTTCACTTAAGACTCATTCCAAAGATGCAATCTATCATATACTTTTCAAAACTCTCAAATTCTCTACCATTAAAAATGCAACGCATAAGGCAATCAAGAGGACTTTTAGGCCATAACGTAGGAAGAAGGGTTAAGGGCAAGGAGTGGACAAATGCATTTAGAACAACATGAAGCAACTTAGCCAAGTGACTGGGGAGTAACAAACAAACCACCAGGCAACTATGAAGTTCAGCAACACTCCAAACCTCAACAATTCAATGAACATACCCCTTGAACGAAATAGGAAATGAGTTAACAAAGAAAGGAACTTAAGCTATTTACATATCCAATGCCAATCACTTAGTTTTTTTTTTTCCCCTTTTTCTCCTCACTCTCTTTTCTTTCTTTGCTTTTTTACAAGATTTTTCTCTATTTTTCTCCTTTTTTTTTCCTTGTTTTAGAAAATGAAATAAGAAGTTCAATTATTGAATGGGATAGGACCATCAATTGTTAACTCATAATCTAATACATATACACAACCCAAATAAGAGAGAACCAAAGCAAATGCTCAATGTCATCAATCCTTGAACAAACCAATGCACCAAAGCCACCTTAAACTCAATTACTCCCAAAATCACCTACTGCATAGATGAAGTGATGCTTCATAGATTTGGCTGAAAGGTTAGGAACATATGTTTGGTCAAGGGCTAATATAAAGGGATCACAACAAAGACGGAAAGAAGCTCAAAGGAGCTAGCAAGGGGGAAAAACATATAAGACAGCGGTAGGCTATTAGGTTGTGTGGCTAAAATGACCAAAGAAAGAAATGCCTCTATCATATCACTAATTATGCACATGCTAATGTGGTTTTGAGTAAGAGTCAAGGCAAGTTCTAGAGATGCAACATGAAAAAGTCACACACATGAAAGAACATGGGACTAAATATAACTATTAGTCCAAATAAGGCTCAAAATCTCACGGACATCTAACAAATTCTCAACTAGCTTATTAAATGACTCCCATGTACCAACATTAGTGCTTAAGACTCTAAGGGGTAACAAAGTTCTCAATCAAGGCAAGGGTGTTAGAACAAGAATATTTACAAAACCTTCATAAATTTTAGCACCGAAAGGGTTTACATATCAAAAGTTACTCAAGCTCATGACAACTATTTTAGCTATCAAAAACATCATTCAAGGGAACCTCAAACTAATCCACACTGCCCCTAATGCAATCCTATATGCAAACCTAAAATGCAACTGAATGCAAAATAGTAATGCAAACAAAAGGAAACCTAAAACTACATGCTCTAACATGTATGCAAGCTAATAACTACTGTCTTAAAATACCGCAAGTGCATAGCGTAACTGTATCTAGCAACCGGTAAATACGGTCGAATCCACAGGGAATCTGCTTTCAACTACCAGAACTAATCGACTAACTCAATCTAGGCAGAATAATTCTGGTTGATAAAAACTGAAAGTCAGCGGGTCTAATCTGCTGAGAACTAATGAAATTTAACTATTCAATAAATGACAGGAATCTCAGGTTGGGGTTCACCACACTATTATACCTCACGAATCATGAACCAGAACTTGCAAATCTACCCATACAAATGATTAGAATGGAAAGATTACAAACTGAAGCACATCTATGTCTTTTCTCAAAGGTCAGTAAACTGACTAGGTGAACCCAGTTATCTATTTTCATAAAACTAGAATTCTCAAAGTCACAAGGTTAAGTACTAAAAAAATCCCAATTGATACCCTAATTGTTCCGATGTTAAGTAAATTAATTGCCCACAAAGACGTACTAGAAGAAGGATTCAACTTTCGTTGATCTCTCAAATCCTAATTAAGAACAACGAATAAAGCTCTTTCAAGCAATTTGCTAAGCAATTAGTAATCTAAGCAGGAATCCAATTCGCAAGCCTGAATAATTCACAAACAACCTATAACATGATTTGATTCGGCATAACAGGGGTTAATCCCAACCCAACATGAAGGAATTTAGCCAACAATCATATTGAATGCAATAATTTCAAGACTTAATTCAATAGACATGGGTGAACAACCAAAACCCTGAAAAGCGATGTCAAAACAGAAAGGGGAAAGAAGCAAACTTGAATTAATTGTCGCTGAAAGGTAATGCAATCTTCAGTCTTGATGAACTCAATCCGAAAGCATGAATAAACTCTCCTAATGAAAACCTAGAAATCTCCTCTCAAAAGTGCTGTCAAAAGAAAAAAGGGAGACCCGGAAAACTGCATCGAATGGCGTGTAAGTCACGGCGGCCCGGGGCAGCGACACAGGCATGCCTTTGCGCATGGGGTAACCGGGTTGCCCTGGCTGGGGGTGGCACGAGCACGGGGTTGCCATGCCACCTTGCTGCCCCATGGTTCGTGATTTTTCGGCACAACATGACCATGCCGGTTAGCATGGGTCCACATGCCGAATCTCCGGGTTTAGCCGGTCGCTTTCTTGACTTACAACTTGCCATCTTAGCCCTTCTTTCTACCAATGTCAGTGGATTTTCTCGGTTTCCTAACAGTAGCTCTTGAAAACACGAAACATCGCTATTTAAGTAAAATTTAGACCAAAGGAGGCTAATTTGACCCATTCTCCTCAAGATCAAACATGAAAGCAATAGAAAAGGGAATCAACTAGAGGCTAAAATAAGGTCAAAATAGAGATTTATCGATAACCTAAATGAAAAACATGGAACTACCCTTCCCCCATAATTAGATAAAGCATTATTATTCAAAGGAAAGAAAGTAAGAGATGGGAAAGGGAAAACAAAAAAGAACATCCCCACCAGGTTAGGTACTAAGTGCACCTAAGCTAAGGCCTCCTTGTAAACAGGGTAAATGGACCATCAGCCACTCCATTATAACTTCAACACATAGCCCACCACATTAGACTCCGTCAATGCACGTAGAAGTTTATCGAACACCACCGCATGGGATTTGTAAGCATGGCAGTGATAGAGCATCAATATAATAATGCAGAAAGTTAGCACTCTTCTCATCAAACCAAATGCAATAGAAAAATTAAAAGAGAAAATGAAGAAAGTATTCCATATGATTTTTTTAGGTGCACCCACTAGGTACATGAACTATGGGTCAAGGGAAACATTATACCCACTAAAGTAAACTGAGAACATAAAATTAACAACATTCCTACCCAGTGTATTTAACATGTTATTCTCATAGACCAAATCATTATTAGCATCAAAAATTATAGGATTATCAATGGGCACATCAATGTAATACTTAGGAGAAGGAGAGGGTTATAAATACATAGGTGAAACGTGGGAATGATCAAGAGGATTGGAAATAATAATATTATCAAAACCAAGGCTAGGAGACTCCTCATGCATAAAAACATCGCGTGACTCCTCCAAAGGAGTCTTATCTAGGTCTGCACCTGATCATAAGTATCTTCTGAGTCAAAATATGCATCAACAACACTTAACCTAGCAATTCCCCCAAAAGGCCCACCTACTTCGAGCCCTATGCACTGAGCTAAAGGGAAGGATGAATCAGGTAAGGTCAAGACAATATTAGTATTGTCCATGCGTGATACAATGTCTAGTTAAGTATAGAATGCATAATAAGGACATATATTGATAGCATGGTCCGAGGACTTACACAAGTCACACCAAAAAGGGGCATAATAAGATCTAGAATAAATGTACAATGATCAAAGAATAAATATCTAGAAATACGACTAGCCCTCTCAAATTCGAATAAATGCCAAACAATCTACTCAATCAAATACCATGCCTTGCAACACTTTCACAGGAAAACCCAAGTACTCCAAAAGAATATGAGTTTCGCAATTCATACCCTCATCAACAATGTCCAATATTTACTGTTTACCCACACAATAGCCACATTGAGTAAGAAAAGTATGCGAACACTTAAAATATCTTAAAAATAATTCATGCTCGAATTGAGGGAAATGGAGAATGGCCATTGTTTTCTCCTCAAATTTTTTTATCTTTTTTAATTTTCAAATTTTTTTTCAAAGAAAAACAAAATGCTTAGTCAACCCTATTGAGAAAAACCCAATATCCAATAATAGTCTCCAACAACGGCGACAAGAACTTGATAGGGCCGCAAGCACATGGTGACATTGTACCAAATCAAAGTCGTCTCCCACAAGGACTAGGTTGATCTGTTGGGCCTTATCCCCTTAGGATAGGCTTCGAATCAATACTTGATATTAAAATTAAACTAATCAACTATTTAATCTAATGGATAAATAATCAACGAATTATACAAAACTAGGAATTTCTCAATTCATGTATCAATCTGTAATAACCCAATCCTAATCCATATTTATTTATTTAAATCATATTTATT
Source organism: Carnegiea gigantea (assembly GCA_029747015.1). Classification (NCBI taxonomy): domain Eukaryota; kingdom Viridiplantae; phylum Streptophyta; class Magnoliopsida; order Caryophyllales; family Cactaceae; genus Carnegiea; species Carnegiea gigantea. The sequence goes on from JAKOGI010001503.1 coordinate 76,763, forward strand.
TATTTAATTAATCATCTTTACTCATTTAATTAATCATGTTTATTAATTTAACCACTCATGGGTATTTGTTTAACCAAATCATGTTTATTAATTCAATTGCACTCAATTTGTATATTGACGGAATTATCTTATGTCATTTGAATTTTCCACTTTCATTTATCGCATTTAATGATCTCGGTTGGGGTATATTTCATTTGGGTCCCATTTTGCAATTCAAGTTTCATTGATTGTTAATTCAAGTTTTGTTGATTGATTAAATTTTAGATGAATCGATAGTAGGTCTCGATAATTGTGATTGAGCGTTAAATTATTTTCCATAACGTCACAAAATTTTAAGTTTTAGCTACGCCAAAACTTGTGCCCGAATTCATTTATTTTGGCCCAATTCACCTGGCCCAAATTATGCCCCAATTCCATTGGGCTCAAATTTTGGCCCAATTTGAAGCCCGATAATTTTGCTTAATTAAATGTAGCTAATTACTATGATTTATATATAATTATATTTAGCTAAAAGCTACTTTTGGAGGATAAATTTCAGCCAAGTATTTAAGATCATTTCAAGCCAGCCAAGAAACATATCTCACAAACCCATCTCCCTCTTCTCTCTGCCTTATAGCCACGACATCCACCCCCCTTTTAGCCACTATTTACCGCTATCAGCACCTTCTCGGAGCAACCATAGCCACCAGCCCACCACCACTAGCTCAGCCATCATCCCCTATCAACTCCCACCCTCATCAATCACTTCTCTCACTAGTTATACCTCTTTTTCAAACATCAAAGTGAGTAAACCCTACCTTGATCTGAATATATTTTTGGTTTTAGGATTGTTTTAGTTGTGATTCATGCTCTTGAGATCGAAGCAGATGTTATCATGTAAATTTTATTGATTTTGGGGATATTGATCATGGTGGGTTGAGCTTGAAGCATGTTAAGGTTAGGGTTTTGTCATGATCAACTTAGCTTAAGTCAAGTGATGGATTTGTATTGTTTTGTATATGATTTTGTAAACTTTAGTCTCATTGATGATTATGATGATATTTTTGGTGGTTTAGAATGATTTCAAGTGAGGATTTATGTGAAAAAAAGAGGAGAAAGAAAAAACAGTGAGGGCTAAAAAGGGCAGAAAATAGGGGTGACTTTGAGATTAAATTGGTAATGATCGACCCACTAAACAATTATGATTGTTGTTGGGTAGATAGGTCAATGTGTTAGCTTTCAAAAGCATTTTGAATCCCTTAATCCGAGTTTTGTGGACAAAGTTATTGTTGTTTTACGAGAACTACGCAGGTTAGACTAAAATTGATACACTTGTGTTCTAACTTCATTTTGGGAACCCTATTGTGGGAATCATATTTTATATTGTAAATGAAAGTTATGAATTTTTGAAATGAACTGACCTGCTTTGGTGCAAATTGGGCTGTTATTGCAATTTCTATGCAGCATATATTTGAAGGAAAATTCTGAAAATTTTATTGCAAATTGTCCATATTATTTTTGAATTCCTCTACGATTTCATGAATTTTGGTGATTTTTGGAAGTATTTTGAGTAATTGTGTAAAGAGCAATAATAAAGACTGAGTGAGATTGATCATGCACTCGTTTTATATATTTTGGGCAAAGCAAGGTCATTTAAGGGGGGAAACAAATGTTTATGGGGTTTAATAAGCCATTTAGCTCAATTATGGAGAGAAAGGAAGACAAGTATGTGTTGTGGGAGTATATTTTATGAGTTATAGACTTTACAAGGGAAAATATGAAGTTTAATGAGTTTAATAGCTTCTATGGTTTTCAATGACTCATTTGGGGTGGAAAACGATGTTTATTGGGCTTATGAATTAAATATGGAAAGTGGGGAGAATTTTTAATTCTGAAACCATATTTATCAGATCAAGTTATTGTAGTTTATGCTATTTTGAACCAAGATATATCTCTCTTGGCCTCAAACCTTTATTACATACTCAATTCAAAATGTATCAAATGTATTTATCAAGCCAATCTATTGTACTCACTGTTATCTTGAACCAAGCTATACATAAGCGAGCCTTAAACCCATATCAAAAACCTATCTCAGAAAAGGCCACAACCGCTCTCTCAATTGTCACCATCAAGGCCTTTTCCTTTGTAATCTCATTTATCTCATTGTGCTCTATTTTACTTTCATTTTCTTTATATTGGATTTAATTAGTTTTATTAATTCAGCTTTGAAGTTATATTGAAGTATCCAAGTTATGTATACCATTTAATTACTAAATTTCTATTACACATACTTACTTAATTATGTGAGTAAGGATCATTTACTGATGACACATACCTACAATGACATTTATGAAATAGAATCAAGGCCTACTTATCGTTTCCTGTTCTGCATAAGTGTTATCAAGTCAGAACATATTTATAAAGTCAGATGACATTTATGAAACAAATGATATTTATCAAGTCCAATGACATTTTTTTAAAGACTCAAGGTACGTCTATTGCCTGTATCAAGTTACAACTCTTAATAAGTTTATCAATGAATTGGTTTGTATAGTGATTTGCTATTTAACTTGTGACCCCGTCAGTTATCATCTATAGGGCATCAGCCTATCATTTACTCGCGCGGCTTTAGGTCAATTCTTGATCAGATTCGCAGGCGTACACCAATGTATAAATCATATCATTACAAGGGGTTTACATCCAGATAATAATGAGCAATTCATTTTCATATTACTTTTATTTTCATTATTATTGCGAACTAAATGAGTTGCAAAGGACAGTACCCATCAATAGTATTTCTACGCTCATTTTGCAATACAGGAATGCATGCACTGAGTTTTAGCTCCCATTTTTGAATTGTTTTCATGTTTTCCATTTTAGGTGATGAAGTATCACATGGTTCTCCATTTAGCAAGCCCTTTTGAAAGTCATCATATGCTCACAGTGGATTCAGCATGGCATGAATATTGGGATCGGCCTCAAGGTTAAGTTGGGTCTATTCAATATATTTGTGTAGTGTGGAGTGTGAGTTAGCACATGGTATAATTAAGTCAATTGTATTGAAGTTGAACTATTATAGACTTTGGTTTTGGAGTGTTTCAGTTTAATAGATATTGTGATTTGAATATGAGTTACAAGATTAACGGGTTTCAGTGAGCCTTGTCCTTATCAGGACGGCGATAGCACCTTCAATCATTAAGTCTTTCACTATAGTTTTGCATAAATCATGTTATTAGCATTTTGGGGGCATTATAGAATCAAGCATTTCTTGCTGAATAGATTATTTTAAAACTGACAATCGAAGCATCACAACCCTTCTTGACGGTGAAGTGAAATATCTAAATCTAACCAATTACCATTTCTCAAGGGCTCTCGATTTGTTTAGGATCATTAAGTATGCGATTATCATATTTGTGGTTTATCAATCAGTGTGACTTTCTCAAGACTCCACACAATCAGAGAATTTCACCTTCCAGTTCTTCATCCAACATCTAAAACATGCAAGAAGGTGATCAAATTTCTTGTAAGATAATAAATATCTAGGATCCAATAAAACAATCCAACAATTCCAAAATACTCAAAGATATTAACACCAGATCAAGACCATAACTAGCATTTTCATAAATCCAAAATGAAAACAATAAAAGATAATAAAAATTACAAAGTGCAAATCCAAAGATAGTGAGAAAAGAGAAGAGAAGAGATGAGAAAAGAAAAGAAATGCTCCGTAAATTAACGTGCTTGAATCCGTAGATTGCAAACCTAGCATGGAATCTTTGCAAATCTTCACTTCTTCATTATCTCCTTCTGAAATCCTAATCTAATTGACAAATTTGAAGAGAGGAAAATGGAATGGATGTTGAAATGAGGTTGCAAACAGCCTTTTTATAGCAAAATCGCCTGGAAGCCGAACAGTTGCAAGAAATAATGGAATAAAAACTGCCTGGAAGCTTGTTAAGCCAAAAATCATGCATGGCTTTAATAATTATTTTGATTATATTATATATTATTGAATCTAATTTACTTTGTTTTATGTATTTTTCAGGTTAGGCATTAATAAAATAAAAAGAGAAGAGAAGACGTCGAAGTTCGGGTTTTACACGCTTGGCTATAAAGACGGTCCAAAATTAATAATTTATGAAAAATATTATTTCCATAATTATTTAATTGGGCTAGGGTTTCAAGAGTTAGAGAAGTGCTAGAAGTCTTGAGGAAGAAGAAGTCTAAGGAAGAAAGGAAGAAGCAAACTCTATTCACTAACCCTAATCACCCTCACTATAAATCATAATCCCACATCCTCCATCATGCATTAACATCCTCACCAATCAACCCCGCGCAACCTTCAATCACCCTTCACCACCAAAACACCAAATCTCATGCATAATCATATTTCTCATCCATCCTTCTCCATCATCATCAACATCAAACTTGATCATCATCATCCCCAACTCAGCACTCTCATCACACGCCAATATCACAATCAAGTCACGACCCTTCTTCTTCTTATTTTGATTTCTATTTTTTTTTTGTGTTTAGTTTACTATTAAACATGAACCCTTTGGTTAGTTGTAATTTTATGAGTGAGTAATTTTTTTGTGCTCAGTGTAATATATTTGAAACCATACTAAGTTGATTATTTTGAAACAAGTTCCATGCTTTATTGTTTAGTTGATTTATATTCGTGATTCTTTAGCGATTAGTATTTATCTTTCATGATATTCGTATTATATTAATTAGAATGCATGCTAGTTAGTTTAATATTAATTCATATGATAGTTTAAAGGGCTTTAATACGTAAAAGTTATTGTCTTTTAAGCAATAGTATCATCCTAATTAATCATGGATGACTCAAACCCATCTCTTTTAATTAGGTAATTGTATAGATCTTTGTTAAATCGATTTGCTGGTAAATTGGTTACAAAGCACTTGATGATGTTTTTCTAATATGCAATGCTCTAGTTTGATTAAATTCTTATACTGGTGTAGGGGTTATCAAATTAGTAGGGTTTATATTAGGATTGGACCTAGTTAAACTATAATATAAGGAAAAACGAGGAAGAGTCGCTGGTGGGTGTCTTCCACAGTTTAACTCATGGATAAAATCGACTTGTGTGTTAATGATAAATATTAATTCGCATGGTGGATATAGATTATGCTAAGCATTTCTCATAAATTTGATATCTTTTGATAACTATTTGTTGCTTTTCGTTAATTTGTTTACTTTGTCAACTTTTATTCTACAATTATTAGCTTTGATATAAATTTCGTTTACCCCCCCAAAAGAATAGTTCTTTAGGAGTGTCCTGGTAATTTTAGATTAGTGAGATTTTGATTTTTAGAGTGATTATAATTTTCAGATTTGATTTATATTCTGTTTTGCTGTTTAATTACCAGTTTGTTAGAAATTAGGCTAAAATTAGTTCTTTTAATTTTTTTTCAAGTTTTAATCCATCATAGGGTTTATATAGTGTCCTAATTTGCATCTATTTAATTTCGAAAGTTTTGGAAATTATTTGATAATTTTTCAGAATTATTTCGTGAATTGGATATGTGAAGGTTTTTATTTCAACAAATCTGAAAATTACGTTTTTAATTTTTATTTCATGCGTTTTAGGTGTTGTTGAGTCCAGAAAATTATATCCTTAAATTTGGTAATTTTGTTAATTGATTTCATGTTTATATTAGTGCAGTTTTTTTATTTTCTAATTTCAGATTTAATTTTCTGTTTTACTATTCTGCAGTAGTTTTCTGTTTTAATTTTTCTGAAATTAATTAGATATAATTCTAGAGTTATAAGCTCACAGACTTGAAGAATATTAGTTTAGGTTACTGTTTGTGATTTTTAATATTAATTTTCTATTTGTTATTTTTTTGTTTTTATTTTTAGTTGAAGATCGAGTTATTATTCTATTTTTATTTTTCTAGATTGTTCAGGATAGCTATTTACTGTTTTATTTTCAGAATTAAATTTAGAATGTTTAGGAGTAATATTAAGTATTTTTTAGATTTTTTATTTATTAAATTTGATTTATTTTAGAATTACAAGGAGTAGAAACAATAAATTAGAGTAGTAAAATCGCTAAGTACTAAACTAGCCTTTCGACATAATCTTTCCTCGTGGAATCAATCCCTACTTTTCTATGCTATAAAAATTATTTATAAATCGAAGCAGTGGTTAAATTTGTAGCTCCACGACAAGCTTTACAAATTTTAGCACCGTTGCCGGGAAAAGAAAACAAATTGCTAGTTTACTTCTATTTAATTTTACTACTTTTATTATTTTGTTTTAACTCTAGTATTTTAATTTTTTGTAGATATCCCGTAATGTATGAGATTAAGGAGTGATAAGAAAATTGGAGAGGACAAGGAGCAAACATTGGTAGGAAAAAAAAAAACAAAGAAGGATATCCTAACTCAGTAGGTCTTAAGACTAGAGAGGTAAGAATGTCTACTCTTCGAGAACTTGTTGCCCCTAATCTAGAAATCCAACCTATGTTCATTACCTATAATTCCTTAGATAAACCTCTAAAACTGAACTCTGGATTCATCAATCTATTATCTAAGTTTCATGGATTAGCTGGAGAAGACCCATGCCATCATATTAGTGAATTTCTTATCACGTGCTCAGCTGTGGCGCCTGAGGGAATTCCTAAAGACCAAATTAGGTTGAGAGACTTTCCTTTTTCTTTACTTGGTAATGCTAAAGATTGGTTATATTACACGCTTGCTGGATCTTTCTCTACATGGACTGCATTGCATAAATCATTTTTACGAAAATTTTTTCCAACATCCCGAATTGGATCTATTAGGAAAGATAAATGTGGAATCAAATAAATGAATGAGAAAACTTTTTGTGAGTACTGGGAAAGATTTATTAAATTGTGTGCTAGTTGTCCCCAACATCAAATAGCTAAACAATTGTTCATTCAATATTTTTATGAGGTTTTACTTCCTATAGATCGTAATATGGTTGATGCTGCCAGTAGGGGGGCTCTAGTTAATAATACTCCAACAGATGTTAGAAATTTATTTAATCTAATGGCCCAAAATACTCAGCAGTTTGGTGCTAGGGAGTCACAAATTAAAAGGGTTAATGAGATTGGTTCTAACTCATCTGTAGAGAGCCAGTTATCTCACATTACTGCTATGTTAAATAAGATTATTACTCGGGGAGTTCAAAAAGCTGTCATATGTGGCATTTGTTGTCTAGAGGGACATCCTACTGATGTATGTCCTACACTTCAAGAGGGTAATGTTAATGTTGTCTATTCTAACTAAGGTCAAAGGAGGTACAATCCCTATTCTAACACCGATAACGAAGGATGGAGAGACCATCCTAACCTTAGGTATGGCCCTCAAACCACTCCACCTGGTTTTGACCAAAAGTCTCGTCAACCTTCTAATCAAGATAGGACCAACTTCCTACTAGAACAAGTCCTTAAGAAGATGGATGATAGGTTCCAGATTTTGGAGACAACTCTTAAGTAGGTTCAAGAGAAATAGACTGCAACTGATATCAAAGTTAGCAACTTGCAGGCTCAAATGCAAAATAGGTTACCATCTCAGCCTTACCCTAACTCTAAGGAGAATGTTAGTGCCATAATACTTAGGAGTGGGAAAGAGTTAAAAGAGGCTAGGAAGAGTAGAGAGGTTGAGCCTGAGTTAGAGGTCAAAGGGGCTGAACCAGAGTTAGATATGGATTGTAATCAAACTACTAGGGAAATGGGAGAGAAGAAAAGAAAACCTTGTAAGCCAATGCAATCCTTTCCTAGTAGATTTGAAATCCCTACTTCTAAGGTGAATGAGGCTAACCAAGAGATCTTAGAGACATTAAAGAAGGTATAGATCAACATATCTCTCCTTGATGCTATTAAACATGTGCCTCGTTATGCTAAGTTCTTGAAAGAATTATGCACTGCCAAAAGAAAATTAGTCGGGAATGAAAAGGTAAGTGTGGGGAAAAATGTATCTGCAGTTTTTCAAAGAAAACTTCCCCCTAAGTGCAAAGACCCAGGTGTGTTCTCTGTTCCTTGTAAAATAGGACATCTTTACTTTGATAAGGCTATGCTTGATTTGGGTGCTTCCATTAATGTTATGACTAGGTCTGTTTATGATGAACTGAACTTAGGAGAGTTAAAGAAAACTAGTATAATGCTTAAGTTAGTTGATGGGCGCAGTATTCACCTAGATGGAGTGTTAGAGGATGTCTTAGTCCAAGTGAATGAACTTGTGTTTCCTGCTGCTTTTTATGTGATGAACATGGGTGATGCATGTCATGATATTCCCATCTTGCTTGGCAGGCCATTTTTGAAAACAAGTAGGACTAAAATTGATGTGCATGACGGAACATTAACTATGGAATTCGATAGTGAAGTGATTAAATTTAATATTTTTGATGCCATGAGATTTCCTGCCGATGTGAATTACATGTATGCACTTGATGTTATCGCTGAGCTGCCCCAAAATATTTATGACTTATCCAATAAAGATGAATTTTTGCCTATGCTTACTAAGAGTCTTGATCATGATGAGTTTCATAAAGTGTCGTACCAGATTATTGATGATATAGTGGAAGAGATCCAACTAGAGGATCCACGAGCTTCATGAAGTCGAGCCAATGACTGTAAACAAAGGCGCTGGTTGGGAGGCACCCCACGTTTTTAGGGAAGTACCTATTTAATTTTGCCTTTATTATTTCTATCTTTTTGTATGTATTAGGGACAATGCATGAATTAAGTGTACAGGGGTGCATCCTGCATCTAATTCCTACACCTGCATCTAATTCCTGCAGTTTTTATGGTTAGAAAAAAAAAAACAAAGAAAATCGAGCGAGAAAAAAAATTTTTTTTCTTATAAATAATGCACGATATGAGTTTATGCTAGGCTAGCTTGTTTAAAATTTTTTTTTGTTTTCTTAGCTATTTTGTAGTTTATTCTTTTATGAGTGAAGACTTCTAAGCATGCTAACTATCTTTCAAAGAAGTTGGAGTTGATCCTCATATATCTCTTTAATAAGGAGCTGTCATGATTATTCATCTTATTTAATCGTATTTTATAGTCGTTCAGAGGCAATAAAATGACCTGACCTATTTTTTAGACTATTAAATTAGTAGAATAACTCCAAAAAAAAGAATAAAAAAAGAAAAAAAAAAAGAGAGCCAAAGTCGGAATGATAAGTATCTTTTTGAGGCATGCGCCATTGGGTGCTACCCTTTGAGGCAATACTGCCACTGGAAAGCTTGCTTCCCATATTAGTGAGTCGCTAAAATAAATAAAAGTAATGATGAAAATAAAATATTTGCTCCAGCACCTCTATTCAGGTGAGTGTGAGACAGGGAGTGTTTAATTTCTAAAGTCCCTATATGGGTCTCGAATATGTGCGCTAGTAGAGCTTGAAAAAAGAATACGGAAGAAGAAGGGGAAAAAAAAAAGTAAAAGGCAAGTTTTAGAATCAATTTCAATGAGTTATTCTTTCTAATTCAATTGTCTCTATAGCCATAGCGCACTTGAACTTTTCAATCGCAAACTTTTTAGACCTCTTGATCGGTGTATGCATACTTAAAGAGATGGATAATTATTGATCTTGTTATTTCATTAAGGAAATGTTGTGAGGTTGACGAATAAACTCTTCGATAGTAGTTGGAAGTCTAGTAGTTATTCACTTGTTGGAGTAAAAACTATTTAATTTTTAATAAAACTATTTTTAAAGTGAGCCAATGCCTAGTATGAATATCATAGTTATGCATGACTTTATAAGAAAGAAAGAGGATCAGTTTTTTAAGTCGAGTGTAAGATTTCTTTGCACGAGAACGTCCAAAGTCTAAGTGCGGGGGAATTTGTTCAGCCAAAAATCATACATGGCTTTAATAATTATTTTGATTATATTATATATTATTGCATCTAATTTACTTTATTTTATATATTTTTCTGGTTAGGCATTAATAAAATAAAAAGGGAAGAGAAGATATCGAAGTTCGGCTTTTACACGCTTGGCTATAAAGACGGTCCAAAATTAATAATTTATGAAAAATATTATTTTCATAATTATTTAATTGGGTTAGGGTTTCAAGAGTTGAAGAAGTGCTAGAAGTCTTGAGGGAGAAGAAGTCTAAAAATGAAAGGAAGAAGAAGACCCTATTCACGAACCCTAATCACCCTCACTATAAATCATAATCCCACATCCTCCATCATGCATTAACATCCTCACCAATCAACCCCGCGCAACCTTCAGTCACCCCTCACTACTAAAACACCAAATCTCACGCATAATCATATTTCTCATCCATCCTTCCCCATCATCATCAACTTCAAACTTGATCATCATCATCCTCAACTTAGCACCCTCATCACATGCCAATATCACAATCAAGTCATGGCCCTTCTTCTTCTTATTTTGATTTCTATATTTTTTTTTTCTTTTTTTGTGTTTAGTTTACTATTAAACATGAACCTTTTGGTTAGTTGTGATTTTATGAGTGAGTAATTTTTTTGTACTTAGTATAATCTATTTGAAACCATGCTAAGTTAATGATTTTGAAACAAGTTCCATACTTTATTGTCTAGTTAATTTATATTCATGATTCTATAGTGATTAGTATTTATCGTTCATGATATTCGTATCATATTAATTAGAACGCATGCTAGTTAGTTTAATACGAATTCATATGATAGTTTAAAGGGTTTTAACATGTAAAAGTTATTGTCTTTTAAGCAATAGTATCATCTAATTAATCATGGATGGTTCAAACACATCTCTTTTAATTTGGTAATTGTATAGATCTTTGTTAAATCGATTTACTGGTAAATTGGTTACGAAACGTTAGATGATATTTTTCTAATACGTAATGCTCTAGTTTGATTAAATTCTTACGCTGGTGTAAGGGTTATCAAATTAGTAGGGTTTATATTAGGGTCGGACCTAATTAAACTATAATATAAGAAAAAACGAGGAAGATCCGCTGGTAGGTGTCTTCTATAGTTTAACTCATAGATAAAATCAACTTGTATGTTAATGATAAATATTAATTTGCTTGGTAGATATAGATTATGCTAAGCATTTTTCATAAATTTGATATCTTTTGATAATTATTTGTTGCTTTTCGTTAATTTGTTTGCTTTGTCAACTTTTATTCTACAACTATTAGCTTTGATATAAATTTCGTTTACCCCCACAAAAAGAATAGTTCTTTAGAAGTGTCATGGTAATTTTAGATTAGTAAGATTTTGATTTTTAGAGTGATTATAATTTTCAGATTTGATTTATATTCTGTTTTGCAGTTTAATTACCAGTTTGTTAGAAATTAGGCTAAAATTAGTTCTTTCATTTTTTTTCAAGTTTTAATCCATCTTAGGGTTTATATAGTGTCGTAATCTGTGTCTATTGAATTTCGAAATTTTTGGAAATTATTTGATAATTTTTCAGAATTATTTCGTGAATTGGATATGTGAAGGTTTTTATTTCAACAAATCTAAAAATTACGTTTTTAAATTTTATTTCATGCGTTTTAGGTGCTATTGAGGCCAAAAAATTATATCCTTAAATTTGGGTAATTTTGTTAATTGATTTCATATTTATATTATTGCAGTTTTTTTATTTTCTAATTTCAGATTTAATTTTCTGTTTTATTGTTCTGAAGTAGTTTTCTATTTTAATTTTTCTGAAATTAATTAGATATAATTCTAGAGTTATAAGCTTAGAGACTTGAAGAATATTAGTTTAGGTTACTGTTTGTGATTTTTAATATTAATTTTCTATTTGTTATTTTTTTGTTTTCATTTTTAGTTGAAGATTGAGTTATTATTATGTTTTTATTTTTCTAGATTGTTCAGGATAACTATTTACTGTTTTATTTCCAGAATTAAATTTAGAATATTTAGGAGTAATATTAAGTATTTTTCTAGATTTTGTATTTATTAAATTTGATTTATTTTAGAATTACAAAGAGGAGAAACAATAAATTAGCGTAGTAAAATCACTTAGAACTAAACTAGCCTTTTGACATGATCTTTCCTCGTGGGATCGATCCCTACTTTTCTATGCTATAAAAATTATTTATAAATTGAAGTAGCAGTTAAATTTGTAGTTCCATGACAAGCTTTACAAATGTTGGCATCGTTGCTGGGAAAAGAAAACAAATTGCTAGTTTACTTCTATTTAATTTTACTACTTTTATTGTTTTGTTTTAACTCTAGTATTTTAATTTTTTGTAGATATCCCGTAATGTATGAGATTAAGGAGTGATAAGGAAATTGGAGAGGACAAGGAGCAAACATTAGTAGGAAAAAAAAACAAAGAAGGATATCCTAACTCAGTAGGTCTTAAGACTAGAGAGGTAAGAATGTCGACTCTTCGAGAACTTGTTGCCCCTAATCTAGAAATCCAGCCTATGTCCATTACCTATGCTGCCTTAGATAAACCTCTAAAACTAAACTCTGGATTCATTAATCTATTACCTAAATTTCATGGATTAGCTGGAGAAGGCCCTTACCGATATTAGTGAATTCCTTATCACATGCTCTGCTGTAGCGCCTGAGGGAATTCCTAAAGACCAAATTTGGTTGAGAGCTTTTCCTTTCTCTTTGCTTGGTAATGCTAAAGATTGGTTATATTACATGCCTGCTAGATCTTTCTCTACATGGACTACATTGCATAAATCATTTTTGCAGAAATGTTTTCCAGCATCCCGAATTAGATCTATTAGGAAAGATATATGTGGAATCAAATAAATGAATGGGGAAACTTTTTGTGAGCACCGCGAAAGATTTATTAAATTGTGTGCTAGTTGTCCCCAACATCAAATAATTAAACAATAGTTCATTCAATATTTTTATGAGGGATTACTTCCTATAGATCGTAATATGGTTGATGCTACCAGTAGGGGGCTCTAGTTAATAAAATTCCAACAGATGCTAGAATTTTATTTAATCTAATGGCCCAAAATACTCAGCAGTTTGGTGCTAGGGAGTCACAAATTAAAAGGGTTAATGAGATTGGTTCTAACTCATCTATAGAGAGTCAGTTATCTCACATTACTGCTATGTTAAATAAGATTATTACTCGGGGAGTTCAAAAAGTTGTCATATGGGGCATTTGTTGTCTAGAGGGGCATCCTACTAATGTATGTCCTACACTTCAAGAGGATAATGTTAATATTGTCTATTCTAACTAAGGTCAAAGGAGGTACAATCCCTATTCTAACACCTATAATGAAGAATGGAGAGACCATCCTAACCTTAGGTACAGCCCTCAAACCACTCCACCTGGTTTTGACCAAAAGTCTCGTCAATCTTCTAATCAAGATAGGACTAACTTCCTACTAGAACAAGTCCTTAAGAAGATGGATGATAGGTTCCAGATTTTGGAGACAACTCTTAAGTAGGTTCAAGAGAAACAGACTGCAACTGATATCATAGTTAGCAACTTGCAAGCTCAAATGCAAAATAGGTTACCATCTCAGCCTTACCCTAACTCTAAGGAGAATGTTAGTGCCATAACACTTAGGAGTAGGAAAGAGTTAAAAGAGCCTAGGAAGAGTAGAGAGGTTGAGCCTGAGTTAGAGGTCAAAGGGGCTGAACCAGAGTTAGATATACATTCTAATCAAACTACTAGGGAAATAAGAGAGAAGAAAAGAAAACCTTATAAGCCAATTCCACCCTTTCCTAGTAGATTTTGAAGCCCTACTTCTAAGGTGAATGAGGCTAACCAAGAGATCTTAGAGACATTGTTGAACTCTAAGAGTACACGGCCACAAGAGGGGGGTGAATTGTGATGTCCGATTTTCGCCTATTTACTGACAAACAGCCTTAGACCCGGATTACAGAGACTGTTTCTGAATGACGAACAGTCTTGGGCCTTATTTGCGGTGGCTGTTCCCAATTGGTTCAGAAGCGAAAATCAAGTAGATAAAAGCGGAAATAAAGCACACACGATTTTTATGTGGAAAACATCTCTAGCCCAACTGAGGTGTGAAAAACCACGACCTACCTCATGTAGGATTTAACCACTTCACTAACGGGCTGAACACGTTACAAAAGTAACACTCCTTGTTACAACTTGTAACCCACGTATCCTTCTTCGCTAAGACAGGTTACATCACGTCCAAATCTCTCTAGATTGGACACGTCCAAAGTCCACACGACTAAGGACACACTCACTCACTTTTAATTTGAGATCAAGGATACAAAACACCTTACTGGGGTGCTTCTGACTTAAGCAGATGTAAGGTACAATGAAGTCCTAGTATGCCAATAGTTTTGAAAGCTCAATTTTTGCACAATCTTGTCACGGTTTTTTCTTTTGAAATGTAGCTCCAGAAATCTCAATGTGTTTGTGAAAGAAACCGATTTTTCCCTTGTGTATCTCTACAGAAAGGAGTGAAAAGATTTTCTTATTTAAGCAAGCAAACCCAACGGCTAACTCCTTCAAAAAAGATAGAAAAATCTTCTGATTTTAGCAGCTTAGAAGATTTCTTCAGATTTCCAATGGCTAGGAACAAAGAAGATAAGATTCTCCTAAAATATAGGGATTTGATACTCACGGGATAAAAACTGATTAGCCACTTAATATAGCCGTGTAATTTAGCCCAAAAAAGGATAAAAATCTTGGTTTTAAAATTTGAATCAATCAAGGCCTAAAAATAAGGAATAAAGATTTTTTGGATTTTGAAAAAAATTTCTAGCAAAAATGGTTTTGCAATCTGCTACATATATATAATAAATAATAATCTTTTTAGGACTTAACTAATCAGCCTAGGATTTCATAAAAGGATTCTTAGAGCAGCCAGCCAACCAAAAGAAATTTTTAGGTAAAACGGATGTGGCCGCTGCAGTTTCAGGAACACCCTAGGCACCCTATTTGCAGGGTTGTTTGGAAATGGTGTTCTGAAGCAAATCTCGAAAACCGTTTCAAGAAGTGTTAGATTGAGACTTTCAAGATTGGTATATTAACAAGAATCTAAAAGATAAAACCTAAATCAAATCGAGACTTCTTGTTGTAAGAATTAGTCATCTTGTCGAGGATGGATGTGCAACTCCAAACCCTTGGTCACCTTGATTACTCGGGTGATCTTGTATCGCTGAATGTAGGAACTTGGTCTTTAAGACTTAGTCAGCTATTGTCGAGATTTGTTGTGTGCTGATCTTTGTGTCACTGAAGGTTGGAACATGTTCTTAAAACTTGTTCTCAACATTTAGTAGACAGAGCATGTAAGTAGGATCAATACAAACAACTATGTAGGACCTATTTGGAGAGCTTGTTTAGAACAACATTACTCAAGCAAGTATGCTACACTTGGTTTTGTTATCATCAAAACTTTATACAGTTAGTTCAACAATTTCCCCCTTTTTGATGATGACAAACCAAATGACCATATTGACAAGAAAAAGATTTTATTTTCGTAAGTGCCTTGAGTGCTGATATATATCCACACAGATGCTAGGTCAGTCAAAAAAGATATGTAAGTATAAAGACTAATGACTCAACCGTTCAACTCAACCAACCGTTCAACTCAACCTAGGTCCACTTATCTTCCCCCTTTTGGCATCATTAAAAAGGTACAAACAACAGTCAGAACATGGTGTTTGCAAGTGAATCACATAAGACATAGCAAGAGATAAGCAAGATATAACAGAACCAGATATGTCATTGAAAGTCCGGAAGGTGCAATACAAAAAAAAAAGGAAACACAGAAAGAGACGGGGAAGAGAACTCTAGGAAACATCCGATGAGAATAGGTTACAAGGGTTGATTATGGCTGCGGAGGGGGGAGTTTAGTAGCGAGGGAGGAGAGAAGGGCAAGGAGATCTTCATGACGCTTGGCCGATAGCGCCTTCTCTTCTTCCAGGGCACCCTTGACGGCTGTGAGCTCATCCTTGAGGCGGGAGTTATCCTCTAAAACAGCCTCAACTTTGACTGATGACCTCCCAGAAACAGGAGGTCTGGGTGTTCGGCTCCCCTGTTTGGAGACCGAGCCCTCAGCCAGAGTATATCCACACCCCATGAGGGTGTCACTCCCTATCTCATCAATCACTTGAGCAGCCACCCTCCTTTTGAGCTCTATCCCAAAGTGCTCAAAAACCCTCGTCAGTAGAAAACCATACCCAAGATCATGTGCCCGGGTGGTGTTTGCAATACGCCCAATATGGCGGATCATAAGAACAGGAAGGTTGATGAGTTCCTCCCTATCAAAAAGATTCACCCGGCACTGATCAAGAGCATCAGCCTGGTTTCTGCCTTGACCTCTTGGGATGATGTTCTTTATGACAAACATAAAGAGCAGTTGGTGCAGAGAGGTCATCTCACCTTTCTTCACGGATGTGGGTGTTTGCAGGCCCTGGTTTTGACTCAACCGATGTGAAAGCTCCAGCAGCCTGGTTGTCCCTAGGACAGACTTATCCTCCCTCACATACATATCAAAGCGAAGTGAGGGAACACCCAAAATCGTACCTAGAGTTTGTGCATCAAATTGCACCTGTGTATCACCAATTTTACTTATCACCACCCCTTCGGTGACAGCACAATTGGTATAGAACTCAGCCAATTCTGGTACAGAACACCCCAGCTGGGTGTTCGTGAAGAGGTCCAGCTAGTTCTGAGCACGCAGCTTCTGTAGGAATACCCCCAACCCCTGTTCTTCGAAAAATTAAACTCTCACTATCTTCCCCCTAACTACATTGCGCTTAAGCAGATGCACAATCTTGGTAGAAACAGGAGAGGCAGTAGACTTTTTGGCTCTTTTGGGGGAGGAACAGAAGAAGCAGTCTCGGGTTTAGCTGATTTTGAGACTGGAGCAGTAGAGGTCTTTCTTTTGTGAGGGGGGAGAGTGGAGGTTTTCTTGGAAGGAGGAGGAGGAGATTGAGTTTGTTCTTCTAAGGACTCGGAGAACACCGGGGTCCCCTGTTCAAAGAGGGTGTTCTCAGTAGCAGAGGAATCTGAAGAATCCTCAGAGGAAGAGGAAATTTCCTCTATTACCGGAGTAGTTGATTTTGTGGTACGCGGAGTGGACTGAAAAGCAATTCGGGTAGATTTGCGGGTTGGTTGGGCAGTTTTTGGAGGACAGGGGGCTTCGGTTTTTGAGGTTTGAGGCCTTAGTTGTGGCCTTGATCTAGGCGTTCTGCTGCGCCTAGCCACTGTTTTGACCCTTTTTCTCTTCTTTCCGGATTGAGAAACCGGAGTCACTGATTCGGTTGCTGCAGGAGGGATGTCTATGCCACTACTTCCCCCTGCCTCAAGAGACTGCTCAGCCGAGTCTCCTTGAAGTCCAACTCCCAAATCGTCCTTAAACACCTCCTCATAGGACTCAGACCCTGTTTCGGGTACTGTTTCTTTTTCAGGAAACAGCTCGAAAGAACAGGGCTCAGAGAAATCAAAGAAACCAACATGGGACTCAAAGGCTTCATCTTGGGACCCAAGATTGCCACCAATTTCCCCAGTTGAAGCAAAGTTCTTTTCAGTGAGGGGACAAACAGTCGATCCCTCAAACACCACCAATTCCCAACCAAAATGGTAGGGAATATCTTTCAAACCCAAGCCCACTGATTTCAGGTCGACACTCTTCAAAAATCTAAAAGGTTTGAAGCTGATTGGGCGAGGAGAAGTGGAAGGTTTACCTTCTAGAATCGCCATTAAAAACGACGAGACGGCAACAGGGGCAGGACCTGTTCGTGAGGCTGGTGCGGGTGTCCTGCTACCCTGAGATTTTGAACCAGAACTTCCAGAGCCATTGAAGGAAGCCATTTGAGCAAGAATTAGAGAGAGATTAGGGTTTGAGTGAAAGGAAATTACCGGGTATTCGAGAGAGAGAGAGGTGTGATGAGAGAGAGAGGCAAAGATTTGGAGATTTAAAGAGAGAGAGCATGCCAAATCTTTAAAGATTTACCCGTTACAACGGGTAGATCATTACTAGCCGCCCGCGCATGCCTCGGGAAGGAGGAAAATTTAAAGGCTAGACACAACTTGTTTCACATACTAACAATCAAGGAGCGTACCTGTTCTTGCTGCTTGATCTTGGACGAGATTCAACGGTAACAAGATAATAAAGGCAATCATACTAAATTTAAACAAATGCCAGCAGCTGCAAATAATGCACATATACTAAAATAGCACAGAATTGATTGCAAACAATTTTTATTAAACACATTGTACCTTCAACCTATGGAAGTTACAAACAGGGGGAGAGAACAGGGTACTTAGGTTGTTTCAATCAAACCTAGTTCAAGTCTATTTTTCTCAAATTGATCTCTACTTAGCGCCTTGGTGAATATATCAGCAATTTGGTTTTCTGTGGCACAAAAATTCATTGAGATCAACCCTTTTTCAACATTGTCTCTTAAGAAATGATGACGTATGTCAATATGTTTAGTTCTTTTATGTTGACACGGATTTTTGGCAATATTAATTGCACTTGTGTTATCACAAAAAATAGGTATGCATCCAGTGTCAACACAAAAGTCTTTGAGTTGTTGTCTTATCCACAGTAATTGAGCACAACATGAAGCAGCTGCAACATATTCAGCTTCTGCTGTGGACATGGCAACTGAATGTTGTTTCTTAGTTGCCCAAGATACCAAACAAGGTCCAAGGAAATGAGCCATACCTGTGGTGCTTTTTCTATCAACCAGGAAGCCTACATAGTCAGCATCAGCATATCCAACAAGATCAAAATTGCAACCTCTAGGATACCATAGAGCTAAATCAGGTGTATGTTTTAAATACCTTAGTATATGTTTAACAGCCTTAAGGTGAGTTTCTTTAGGATTAGACTGAAAACGGGCACATAAACCAACACTGAAAATAATGTCGGGCCTACTAGCGGTAAGGTATAAGAGTGACCCTATCATGCCCCTATAGAGTTTCTCCCAACTGAGGGACTCCCATCATCCATTACCAACCTGGTAGAAGGCGAAATGGGAGTATCAATAGGCTTGGCCGACTCCATTCCAAAATGCTTAAGTAGTTCCTTAATATACTTTTGTTGATGGATCATGGTGCCGTTTGAAGTTTGCTTGATCTGTAAGCCTAAGAAGAAGTTAAGCTCACCCATCATGCTCATTTCAAACTCACTCCTCATCATTTTTGAAAATTCATTGCATAAATCATGATGAGTTGCCCCAAATATGATGTCATCAACATATACTTGGACAATCAACTGATGTTCCCCCTTAGATTTTAGAAACAAGGTATTATCTACCTTACCTCTTCTAAAATCATTTTCAAGTAAAAAGCTTGACAATCATTCATACCAAGCTCTAGGAGCTTGTTTTAGACTATAAAGAGCTTTGTCAAGTTGAAAAACATGGTTTGGAAATTCACTGTTTTCAAAACCAGGGGGTTGTTTGACATACACCTCTTCTTTAAGGTATCCATTTAGGAATGCACTTTTGACATCCATTTGATATAGCTTGATCTCCATATGAGCTGCAAAGGCTATTAGGATACGAATAGCCTCAATCCTAGCAACAGGCGTGAAGGTTTCTTCATAATCGATCCCTTCTTCCTGATTGTAGCCTTGAACCACCAGCCATGCCTTGTTCCTAGTGACTGTTCCGGACTCGTCCAGCTTGTTCCGAAACACCCACTTGGTTCCAATGATTGTTCCATCTGTAAGTTGGGGTACAAGGTGCCATACCTTGTTCCTTTCAAATTGGTGAAGCTCTTCTTGCATTGCTGTGACCCAATCTGCATCTGCAAGAGCTTCATTGACATTCTTTAGCTCAATGTTAGAGAGAAATGCATAGAAAGCACAAAAATTCTTAAGCTTACATCTCGTTTGCACCCCAGTATTTATATCAGACAAGATTTGATCAAGGGGGTGTGAACGATGATGCTTCTAAGGTCGTGGAGTTAGGGGATCCACAGACACACTTTCTACTCTGGCTTGGATACTTGAAGAATCAGGTTCAGAAACAGCTTATGAGCCTGTTCCTACCCCTGTTTGCAGGCCTGTTCCTGATGAACTGGACTGGTGTTGTCCCGAACAGGGTTCAACGTTGCTTCCCCCTGTTTGGTCCTCACCTTGCCTGCCGTTCTGAGAAACAGCTTCAGGACCCGTTTTCTCCACAGTGTTCTTACCTTGTTCATCTTGGTGCAACACTTCTTTTCGAACAAGACCTAATTCAAATCCTTCCTCCTGTGCATCATTCTTGCTCAACGAGTTAGATTTATCAAAAAGCACATGCACACTTTCCTCAACACACAAGGTTCTTTTGTTAAACACTTTGTATGCCTTACTATGTGAGGAATAACTGAGAAATATTGCCTCATCACTCCTAGGATCAAACTTCCCTAAAGCGTCCTTCCCATTGTTATGCACAAAACACCTACAACCGAATGTTCTTAAATGCATGATGTTGGGCTTTCTACCTTTGGAAAGTTGATAGGGAGTTTTGTTCAAAATAGGTCTAATCATGCATCCATTTATAATGTAGCATGATGTGTTCAAAGCTTCTGCCCAAAAGTTCCGAGGAAGACCACTAGTAATAAGCATTGTTCTAGTCATGTCTTCTAGGGTGCGATTTTTGCACTCAACCACCCCGTTATGTTGGGGTGTTCTTGGGGCTGAGAAGTTATGATCAACACCATGTGCATTACAATAGTTTGTAAGGCTTACATTTTCAAATTCAGTACCATGATCAGACCTTAAACAAACTAAAGAGTGTCCTACTTTCCTTTCAACCCTTTTGAGAAAGGCAATAAAATTCTCAAAAGTTTCATCCTTGGATGCTAAGAACAAGGTCCAAGTAAATCGAGAGTAATCATCCACTACAACCAGCACATACCTCTTCCCACCTCTACTTGCTATCCTCATAGCACCACATAGATCAATGTGTAACATTTTGAGGGGTCGGGTAATGCTAACACAATTTTTTGATTTAAAAGACGATCTGACTTGTTTTCCTTTTGCACAAGCTTCACAAACCTTGTCATCATTGAATTTGATGGAAGGTAGTCCAACAACTAGGTCTTTGGAAACAAGTTTGTTCAAAAGAGTGAGACTTGCATGACCTAGTCTCTTGTGCCAGAGCATTATATCATCATTTAAAGCGCTCAAACAAGTCAGATTGTTTTGGGGAAGTGTGGAAATACATACTTTGTAAACATTTTTGTGACGCTTCCTCCTTAACACGACATCTCCTGTGTTTGAGTTTACAACCAAGCAACGTGCTGGTGAGAACACTACTAGGTTGTTCTTGTCACACAGTTGGGACACACTAAGCAGATTGTGCTTTAAGCCATCAACTAGATAGACATTATCAATTGAGTGGGAATGGGACTCAGCAACCCTACCTATACCGACAATTGTCCCAGACTTGCCGTTTCCAAACGCCACACTCCCACCATCCGAAGCTGTAAGTGAGAGAAAGTTGGATTTTTCACCGGTCATATGCCTCGAACACCCACTATCAACATACCACAGCTACTTGTTTTCAAGGTTGTTCCCTAGGCTGTTTGCTGGGTTGTTTGCTGGGTTGTTCTCTCTCACTTCAGCCTGCAAAATAAATCAAGGGTTAGTTTTGGGAACCCAGATCCACTTGGGTCCAATTATTTTAGACAGATAAATCTCATCTTTCCTAATCTAGATTTGTTTTACATAACCTTCATTTCTTTCAATGGCATACCTTCTTGAAGGACAAGTGTATCGATAATGACCGGTTTTACCACAATGAAAGCAAACAATATTTTCAGGTAATCCAACATACTTTCTATTGACTGGGTAAGAGGTCCTTTTAGGAGCAAAACCTAGTCCCTTTTTATTTTGACTGTGGTGAGTGTTTAGCCATTCAAGCGCTTTTGAGGACTTGTTCCATAGCCTGTTTGTGGCGAGATCAGATTCCAATTTTTTTATTTTCGCCAACAGGTTCTTGTTTTCAGCAAGTAAGGACTCAACCTTTTCTTTCAACTCTAGGGATTCCTTTTCTGCTTTGGCTAAAGTAACAGAGTGAGTCTCTTCTTTCAAGATCAAGGATTCCTTGAAGTTTTGGTGTAAAAAGGATATTTTCTTTTCAACCTCGAGTTTTTCACTCTTGAGGATCTCATTTTCTAGTTCTAGGTCTCGGACATCTCTTTTCAATTCTGCACAAGTATCCATCAATGAATACAACAATTCTTCAAGAGTTGCCTTATTGAGACCACGTACCTTGTTCTTGAGATCAGTAAGGCTGTTTGTTGACTCATCATCTGAATCCGTGTCACTTTGTGCCATGAGAGCTACAGCACCTTCATCAGTTTCAGACTCTTCTTCATCTTCAGAGGAGTCACCCCAGGCAGCCAGCATTGCTTTCGAGAATCGTTTCCCAGAACTGTTTGCAGCTTGTTTTCTACCTTGTTTCCTGGGGTGTTCGTGCTCTTGCTCTTCTCGAAGTAAGGGACAGTTTTTCACTATGTGGTCTGTTTTGCCACATTTGAAACACCCAGTAAACTGTTCTCGGGGGGTGTTTCTGGTTTTGTTGAAATCCTTCCTTTTGTTGTTTTCTTTGACTTTCTTGAAGAATTTCTTGAACTTTCGAGTCATCATAGCCATCTCTTCTTCCTCAAGATCAGAATCATCATCTTCTTGTGCTTTTAAGGCAAGTCCTCGATCTTTCTTCATCTCCTCTTTCTGTTGAGAATTTTTTCTCAGTTCGTATGTTTGGAGATTACCAATCAACTCGTCTAGGGTGATCTTGTTCATGTCTTTGGCTTCTTGGATGGCTGTTACCTTGGCTTCCCATGATCGAGGCAAAATCCTTAGAATTTTCCTTACCTTAGAATTTTCCTTACCAACTCTTCAGTGGTGAAGGATTTTCCCAAGGATTTTAACTCGTTTGTTATGTGAGTGAAGCGGGTATACATATCCATCACATTCTCACGATCACCCATATCAAACAACTCATATTGTCTCATGAGTAACTCAATGCGTGATTGTTTGACTTGACTTGTTCCTTCATGAGCTACTTGTAAAGCATTCCATATTTCTTGAGCTGACTCACATTCTGAGATGCGAGTATATTCATCGGGTCCTAGGCCAAAATAGAGAAGTTTCTTGGCCTTGGCATTCTTTTCCATTTTCTTGTAATCTTCAGCATCATATTCAGTAGGATCTTTGGGAACCTTTTTTCCATCTTCAAGAACTTTCGTGGGAACAAGGGGCCCGTTCTTGATGAGCATCCATAACCCGTAATCTTCAGCTTGTATATAGTTCTCCATCCTGTTCTTCCACCAACTGTAGTGTTGGCCATTGAAATAAGGTGGTCAAGTGACGGATTGGCCCTCAAGTATGCCTTGTGGTGTACTCATTTTCAGAATCTCTCAAGGTGTTAACCTTTTAGAAGAGAACCTACTCTGATACCACTTGTTGAACTCTAAGAGTACACGACCACAAGAGGGGGGTGAATTGTGGTGTCCGATTTTCACCTATTTACTGACAAACAGCCTTAGACCCTGATTGCAGAGACTGTTTCTGAATGACGAACAGTCTTAGGCCTTGTTTGCAGTGGCTGTTCCGAATAGGTTCAGAAGCAAAAATCAAGTAGATAAAAGCGAAAATAAAGCACACACGATTTTTACGTGGAAAACACCTCTAGTCCAACTGAGGTGTGAAAAACCACGACCTACCTCGTGTAGGATTTAACCACTTCATTAACGGGCTGAACACGTTACAAAAGTAACACTCCTTGTTACAACTTGTAACCCACGTAACCTTCTTCTCTAAGACAGGTTACACCACGTCCAAATCTCTCTAGATTGGACACGTCCAAAGTCCACACGACTAAGGACACACTCACTCACTTTTATCTGAGATCAAGGATACAAAACACCTTACTGGGGTGCTTCTGACTTAAGCAGATGTAAGGTACAATGAAGTCCTAGTATGCCAATAGTTTTGGAAGCCCAATTTTTGCACAATCTTGTCACGGTTTTTTCTTTTGAAATGTAGCTCCAGAAATCTCAATGTGTTTGTGAAAGAAACTGATTTTTCCCTTGTGTATCTCTACAGAAAGGAGTGAAAAGATTTTCTTATTTAAGCAAGCAAACCCAACGGCTAACTCCTTCAAAAAAGATAGAAAAATCTTCTGATTTTAGCAGCTTAGAAGATTTCTTCAGATTTCCAACGGCTAGGAACAAAGAAGATAAGATTCTCCTAAAATATAGGGATTTGATACTCACGGGATAAAAACTGATTAGCCACTTAATATAGCCGTGTAATTTAGCCCAAAAAAGGATAAAAATCTTGGTTTCAAAATTTGAATCAATCAAGGCCTAAAAATAAGGAATAAAGATTTTTCGGATTTTGAAAAAAATCTCTAGCAAAAATGGTTTTGCAATCTGCTACATATATATAATAAATAATAATCTTTTTAGGACTTAACTAATCAGCGTAGGATTTCATAAAAGGATTCTTAGAGCAGCTAGCCAACCAAAAAAAATTTTTAGGTAAAACGGATGTGGCCGCTGCAGTTTCAGGAACACCCCAGGCGCCCTGTTTGCAAGGTTGTTTGGAAATGGTGTTCTGAAGCAAATCTCGAAAACCGTTTCAAGAAGTGTTAGATTGAGACTTTGAAGATTGGCATATTAATAAGAATCTAAAAGATAAAACCTAAATCAAATCGAGACTTCTTGTTGTAAGAATTAGTCATCTTGTCGAGGATGGATGTGCAACTCCAAACACCTTGGTCACCTTGATTACTCGGGTGATCTTGTATCGCTGAATGTAGGAACTTGGTCTTTAAGACTTAGGCAGCTGTTGTCGAGATTTGTTGTGTGCTGATCTTTGTGTCACTGAAGCTTGGAACCTGTTCTTAAAACTTGTTCTCAACATTTAGTAGGCAGAACAGGTAAGTAGGATCAATACAAATAACTGTGTAGGACCTGTTTGGAGAGCTTGTTTGGAACAACATTACTCAAGCAAGTATGCTACACTTGGATTTGTTATCATCAAAACTTTATACAGTTAGTTCAACAGACATTAAAGAAGGTACAGATCAACATACCTCTCCTTGATGCTATTAAATATGTGCCTCGTTATGCTAAGTTCTTGAAAGAATTATGTACTGCCAAAAGAAAATTAGTCGGGAATGAAAAGGTAAGTGTGGGGGAAAATGTGTCTACAAGTTTTTAAAGGAAATTTCCCCCTAAGTGCAAAGACCCAGGTGTGTTCTCTGTTCCTTGTAAAATAGGACATCTTTACTTTCATAAGGCTATGCTTGATTTGGGTGCTTCCATTGATGCTATGACTAGGTCTGTTTATGACAAACTGAACTTAGGCAAGTTAAAGAAAACTAGTGTATTGCTTCAGTTAGCTGATGGGAGCAGTATTCACCCAGATGGAGTATTAGAGGATGTCTTAGTCCAAGTGAATGAACTTATGTTTCCTACTGCTTTTTATGTGATGAACATAGGTGACGCATGTCATGATATTCTCATCTTGCTTGGTAGGCCATTTTTGAAAACAGGTAGGACTAAAATTGATGTGCATGACGGAACATTAACTATGGAATTCGATGGTGAAGTGATTAAATTTAATATTTTTGATGCCATGAGATTCCCTGCCGATGTGAATTACGTGTATGCACTTGATGTTATCACTGAGCTGCCCCAAAATATTTATGACTTATCAAATAAAGATAAATTTTTGACTATGCTTACTAAGAGCCTTGATCATGATGAGTTTCATAAAGTGCCCTACCAGATTATTGATGATATAGTGGAACAGATCCAACTAGAGGATCCAGGAGCTTCATGAAGTCGAGCCAATGACTATAAACAAAGGCGCTCGTTGGGAGGCAACCCACGTTTTTAGGTAAGTACCTATTTAATTTTGCCTTCATCATTTCTATCTTTTTGCATGCATTAGGGACAATGCATGAATTAAGTGTGGAGGGGTGCATCCTGCATCTAATTCCTGCACCTGTATTTAATTCCTGCAGTTTTTATTCTTGGAAAAAAAAACAAAGAAAATCGAGCGAGAAAATTATTTTTTTTCCTTATAAATAATGCACGCTATGAGTTTATGCTAGGCTTGCTTGTTTAAAAATTTTTTTTTGTTTTCTTTGCTATTTTGTAGTTTATTCTTTTATGAGTGAAGACTTTTAAGCATGCTAACTATCTTCCAAAGAAGTTGGAGTTGATCCTCATATATCTCTTTAATAAGGAGCTGTCATGATTATTCATCTTATTTAATCGTGTTTTATAGTCGTTCAGAGGCAATAAAATGACCGGACCCATTTCCTAGACTATTAAATTAGTAGAATAACTCCAAAAAAAAAGAATAAAAAAACGCAAAAAAAAGAGAGCCAAAGTCGGAATGACAAGTACCTCTTTGAGGCATGCGCTACTGGGTGCTACCCTTTGAGGCAATACTGCCACTGGAAAGCTTGCTTCCCATACTAATGAGTCGCTAAAATAAATAAAAGTAATGATGAAAATAAAATATTTGCTCTAGCATCTCTATTCAGGTGAGTGTGAGACAGAGAGTGTTTAATTTCTAAAGTCCCTATATGGGTCTCGAATATGTGCGCTAGTAGAGCTTGAAAAAAGAATACGGAAGAAGAAGGAAAAAAAAAAGTAAAAGGCAAGTTTTAGAATCAATTTCAATGAGTTATTCTTTCTAATTCAATTGTCTCTATAGCCATAGCGCACTTGGACTTTTCTATTGCAAACTTTTTAGACCTCTTGATCGGTGTATGCATATTTAAAGAGATGGATAATTATTGATCTTGCTATTTCATTAAGGAAATGTTGTGAGGTTGACGAATAAACTCTTTGATAGTAGTTGGAAGTCTAGTAGTTATTCACTTGTTGGAGGAAAAACTATTAAATTGTCAATAAAACTATTTTTAAAGTGAGCCAATGCCTAGTATGAATATCATAGTTATGCATGACTTTATAAGAAAGAAAGAGGATCAGTTTTTTAAGTCGAGCGTAAGATTTCTTTGCATAAGAACGTCCAAAGTCTAAGTGTGGGGAAATTTGTTAAGCCAAAAATCATGCATGACTTTAATAATTATTTTGATTATATTATATATTATTGCATCTAATTTACTTTATTTTATATATTTTTCAGATTAGGCATTAATAAAATAAAAAGGGAAGAGAAGATGTCGAAGTTCGGGTTTTACACGCTTGGCTATAAAGATGGTCCAAAATTAATAATTCATGAAAAATATTATTTCCATAATTATTTAGTTAGGCTAGGGTTTCAAGAGTTGAAGAAGTGCTAGAAGTCTGGAGGGAGAAGAAGTCTAAGAAAGAAAGGAAGAAGGAAACCCTATTCACTAACCCTAATCACCCTCACTATAAATCATAATCCCACATCCTCCATCATGCATTAACATCCTCACCAACCAACCCCGCGCAACCTTCAATCACCCCTCACCACCAAAACACCAAATCTCACGCATAATCATGTTTCTCATCCATCCTTCCCCATCATC
Organism: Carnegiea gigantea; assembly: GCA_029747015.1. NCBI lineage: Eukaryota > Viridiplantae > Streptophyta > Magnoliopsida > Caryophyllales > Cactaceae > Carnegiea > Carnegiea gigantea. The sequence continues at coordinate 104,150 of JAKOGI010001503.1, forward strand.
ATCAACTTCAAACTTGATCATCATCATCCTTAACTTAGCACCCTCATCACACGCTAATATCACAATCAAGTCACGGCCCTTCTTCTTCTTATTTTGATTTCTATATATTTTTTTTCTTTTTTTTGTGTTTAGTTTACTATTAAACATGAACCCTTTGGTTAGTTGTGATTTTATGAGTGAGTAATTTTTTTGTATTTAGTATAATCTATTTGAAATCATGCTAAGTTGATTATTTTGAACCAAGTTCCATACTTTATTGTCTTGTTGATTTATATTCATGATTCTATAGCGATTAATATTTATCGTTCATGTTATTCGTATCACATTAATTAGAATGCATGCTAGTTAGTTTAATACGAATTCATATGATAGTTTAAAGGGCTTTAATATGTAAAAGTTATCGTCTTTTAAGCAATAGTATCACCCTAATTAATCATGGATGACTCAAACCCATCTCTTTTAATTCGGTAATCGTATAGATCTTTGTTAAATCGATTTACTGGTAAATTGGTTACGAAGCGTTAGATGATGTTTTTCTAATACGTAGTGCTCTAATTTGATTAAATTCTTGCCCTGGTGTAAGGGTTATCAAATTAGTAGGGTTTGTATTAGAGTCGGACCTAATTAAACTATAATATAAGGAAAAACGACGAAGATCCACTGGTAGGTGTCTTCTACAATTTAACTCATGGATGAAATCAACTTGTGTGTTAATGATAAATATTAATTTGCTTCGTGGATATAGATTATGCTAAGCATTTTTCATAAATTTGATATCTTTTGATAATTATTTGTTGCTTTTCGTTAATTTGTTTACTTTGTCAACTTTTATTCTACAATTGTTAGCTTTGATATAAATTTCGTTTAACCCCCCTAAAAGAGTAGTTCTTTAGGAGTGTCTTGGTAATTCTAGATTAGTGAGATTTTGATTTTTAGAGTGATTATAATTTTCGGATTTGATTTATATTCTGTTTTGCCGTATAATTACCAGTTTGTTTGAAATTAGGCTAAAATTAGTTCTTTCATTTTTTTTCAAGTTTTATTCCATCCTAGGATTTATATAGTGTCTTAATCTGCGTCTATTTAATTTCGAAATTTTTGGAGATTATTTGATAATTGTTCAGAATTATTTCGTGAATTGGATATGTGCAGGTTTTTATTTCAACAAATCTGAAAATTGCGTTTTTAAATTTTATTTCATGCGTTTTAGGTGTTATTGAGTCCAGAAAATTATATCCTTAAATTTGGGTAATTTTGTTAATTGATTTCATATTTATATTAGTGCAGTTTATTTATTTTCTAATTTCAGATTTAATTTTCTGTTTTATTATTCGTCAGTAGTTTTCTGTTTTAATTTTTCTGAAATTAATTAGATATAATTCTAGAGTTATAAGCTTACAGACTTGAAGAATATTAGTTTAGGTTACTGTTTGTGATTTTTAATATTAATTTTCTATTTGTTATTTTTTTGTTTTCATTTTTAGTTGAAGATTGAGTTATTATTATGTTTTTATTTTTCTAGATTGTTCAGGATAGCTATTTACTGTTTTATTTTCAGAATTAAATTTAGAATATTTAGGAGTAATATTAAGTATTTTTCTAGATTTTTCATTTATTAAATTTGATTTATTTTAGAATTACAAAGAGGAGAAACAATAAATCAGAGTAGTAAAATCACTTAGAACTAAACTAGCCTTTTGACATGATCTTTCCTCGTGGGATCGATCCTTACTTTCCTATGCTATAAAAATTATATATAAATCGAAATAGTGATTAAATTTGTAACTCCACGACAAGCTTTACAAAGCTAAACAGTTGCAATAAAACAAGCAGCCTCAAGGGAAATGAGGACGAACTGTGGACACCACCACGAGCCATCCGTGGGGGCCACCATTTCGACATCCTTTTGTTTGGTCTTCCTTCCATGGGCAATATGACTTGAGGGCATCCGTGGGGAGTTAAGTTACACTCATCTAAGGGTTAAATTTCAGATAAAATGGTCCAAAAACCTGCAAAACACAAAAAGAACAATATCCAGCATAAAACGAAAAAATGAGTATAGATTATAGCATAAAATATGCTATTCTCCCTGAAAATGATACAAAATGACCTCAAAATAGTGTGCACTTTAAGGCCTCATAAGTATCGAACCTTGATTCGGTCATTGATAGGAGCAACCTATGTTCCTTAGTGCACGGGATAGAAGCAATATTCCCAATTGAAAAAGATATAGTACCCTCACTACGGGTAATAGCAAAGAGCTAAATTCCAAAATCCAAGAGGGCAAGAGCTTGATAAGAGGATTTAGTAATGATGAACAAAAAGAGACTACGAGCCTTGCACAATGTTCAAATATACCAAGGTCGGATCTCAAGAGTCTTCAACAAAAGGTGAGGCCCAAGGTCTTGCAAGAGGGAGATATGGTGCTAAAAGAAACTAGGGCTCTCATACAGGGTCCCAAAGGTAAGTTTCGGCCCAATTGGATAGGCTCATTCATAATTAAAACCATTCCGGTAAGAGGAGCAGTGAAATTGACAAATCTACATAGAGAAGAATATGACCAGTATACCAACCTTGACCAATTTAAAAAGTATTATGCTTAAGTAATTCATAACATGTTGCTTGCAAGGTTAGGAACTTATAGCCTATAATAGGCTAAAAAGGCCCATCCTAGGCCCAAACAGCATGAACTAAGATGGCCTGATTACACATTGGGATACATAGAAAGCCATCGGTCCAGCCCAATTAATTACTATACATCTTCTTTCCACCTTTCCTTAACAAAAAAGGAGAGAAAATAAAAAAAGGAAGAAGGACAAAAGAACCAAAAAAAAAAAAAAAAACTGTAAGCGAGCAACCCAGTGCAGCACCGAAAATAAGGCCAAGACCGAGTCAGCCCATAGGAAGTGGAACCCGACTGAGTTTTATAATGGTCTGGTCCTACTGGCTGAAAAAAAGAGAGAGAAAGAGAAAATGGGGAAAGAAAGATCAAAAACAGAAATAAAAGCAATAACCAAAGGTCTGAATATAATACTTTTATTTCTTCTTAAAAAGTATTAAAGCATATTGTAGGCACTACAAATTATTCGCTCTATACTAAATAAAGTTAAATTAAATAAATGGGTCAACCCTTTTAATTAATTTAATCAAGCCCAAAAGACTTACAAATTAGGCCCAAAAGACTCACAAGTCAGGCCTAAATAACTCTCAAGTCAAAACCAAGATGAAGCCAAAATGATTTCCCAAGTTAAGGCTCAGTCAAAACCGAAATCAACGCTCAAGAAGACTATCAAGTCAAGTCACGACCTCAAGCCCGAACAATATCTAAGTCAAGGCACAGTCAAAACTAGGTAAAAATCAAAATCAAAGGTCAAAGCCTAAGTTAACTACCAATTAAGGTCAAGGCCTAAATCAGCTTCCAAGTCAAACGTCAAATGGCTTTCAAGTCAACGTCCAGGGTGAGGCCTTATTGAAAGGCCCAGGCCCAAAACCCAAGTCAAGACCCATCTTAACTTTCAAGGGGGAGGGGCGGCTTTTCTATAAATAGGACCCTGCCCCCTTAATTCAAAGGTTGAAAAATCCATCCCAAAAAGGAGATAGAATCAAAGGATCATTGTGTTCATAGAGATTGAACCCATATATTCAAAAATTCAATCTTTGTAATTTTATGATTACAAATTTGGCATGCTCGGTGAAACATCTCTACCTCTCATCTCTATCTCCTAAAATATCAAGATTTTTAAGTCACAAGAACATCATCTTCAACAGAGACATGGCTATAAAGAATGTTGCTACGTAAGGTTCGAAGAAGAAGAACACGGGATCTCTCTCTCTTAGATCCCGTGAAGCGAGCATCACTTCTAGCAAGCACGCACGTACAATGAAGACTAGGAGTATGGCGAAAACTGCTGCGCCGACCGCTGCTAGCCAAACTGCGCCGCCCCCATAAGAACTCTAAGACTTGAAGACACAGCAAAATGTGCCTTCTAGGATGGATGGAATTCAAAACCTTCAGCTTCAAGCTCCAGTCTGCGAGGTTGAAGCCTATTACAGTAGTAACTCTTCTTCGCCCTCACCAAAGGGAGCGCGTATGTTAAAGACTGAAGTTGAGTCCTCCAAAACTGTTGTCATGCCAGCCATGATGACAGGCATAACCACTCTGGAAGAGGAGATGGTTAACATGAAGGCCATCCTAGAAAAACTCACCAGGGAGAATGAAGAAAAGGAAGCGTGCATTAAGCTTTAAGAAGAAAAGATTGCTAAGCTGACCAAGAAGTTAGAAAAATGACTAGCCTAATCTTCTACAAAGGACTCAGGAAGTGAGGACTCAGAAATAGTGTCGATCCACACTGAAGCCTCCGACAGCGAGAAGCTGTTAAAAAAAGGCGCAACGCCTAAACATGTCAATTCCTCCGGATCAATGACCATTGAGCAAATTCAAGACTTGATAGCAGATGCTGTTAAGGCATAGCTAGGTGAAGGTTCCGCGTAGAACTCACCTATATGCTAAGCCTTATACTAAGAGGGTTGATGTTCTTCGCATGCCCCGCGATTACTAACCCCCAAGTTCCAACAATTCGATAGGAAAAGCAATCCAAAATAACATGTCGCACACTTCATTGAGACATGCAACAATACTGGGACTGATGGCGATCTTATGGTAAAACAGTTCGTCAGGACATTGAATGGTATTGCCTTCGACTGGTATACTGACTTAGAGCCTGAGTCCATTGACAGTTGGGAGCAAATGGAGCAAGAGTTCCTCAACAGGTTCTGCAGCATTCAACGCGTTGTCAGCATGACTGAGCTGACAAACACAAAGCAATGGAAGGACGAGCCAGTTCTTAACGACATCAACCGCTGGCACGCACTTAGCCTTAAGTGCAAGGATCAGCTATCTGAAGCTTTTTCCGTTAAAATGTGCACCCAAGGCATGCATTGGACTTGTTGTACATCTTACAAATGAGCAAAACCTAGGAATTAGGGACTAAGGCATATGACATGGAGGTGTTGATAGCTAGCCCCCACAGCAACTCCTTCTATTCTACTGAATCAAGGAAGGATAAAGTTGAATTCGAGAAGAATGTTAACTTTTCTAAGAGCACGACCAAAGAAGTGATGTCCACCTCTACAAGTCAACTAATTCACATAACGGGAAAGCCAAAACTAGGGGCAAGAAGAGCTTGTCCTTCAAGGTTGCGACAAAGAAGCGTCCCATGCTAAAAGAACTTCAGGAAAACAAATATCCATTTCTTGACCAGATTTGTCAGGCATGCTAGATGACCTACTCAAGAAGGGTGTCATCGAATTGCCTAAGCCAAAGTGTTTAGAGTAAGTTGGGATGATCGTCGACCCCAAATACTGTCGGTACCATAGAATCATTAGCCACCCTCTTGAAAAGTGCATTACACTCAAGGAGTGCATCATGAGATTGGCTAGGGAAGGAAGAATCATTCTAGATTTGGATGAAATGGCAAAAACTAGCCACATCACATTGCAAGAGACTGATGATTCAGATTCTGAAATAGATCATGCTGAAGCACTCGAGGGCTCAGGAGAATTCTTCATAAAAAAGCTTCTTCGATAGTATGACTGTCTACACAACCTCATGTTTTGAATTTGAAGATGACGAAACAAATGAAGGACTGAATGTCCCTCTTGAAGAAAGTGGTGATGACAGCATCTAGCCAGAACAAGAACGGAAAGAAAAGAATGAGAGGACAATTTCAGTCTCCTCCGTCAAACAAGCAAATGTTTCGGCAAATCCAGTGGAGCCAGTCTTCATGTACATTCCTAAGTCCTGTCGCAAGGATGAAGAATCACCATTTTGTTAATGGACAAATCCTAAAAGTGCAACCAAGGTTAAACGCAAGTTCAATAAAGCAAGATGGCGCGTTCTCAGAGAAAAGGGTGTGCTTCCAGTTCATAGGGCGAACCCGAGCAAATTGACCAAGACTTCTCTGCCTAGTTTTGTTCCATCTTCCAAAGGCTCACTTCAAAAAGAAAGTGAGCTGTCAAAGATATGCATCAGCGGTGGATTTGATCCTAATGCATACAAGTTAATAAAGAGGTCCAGCTATAACTTCAGCCAGCCAATATCTTTGGGGCATGTGATCGAAGTTAAGGTCTACGGACTTAATAGCACGTAAAGGGTCATACAATGTAAATGGGGTAACATCGCAACGCCTAAAGTTGGTCTTGGTTATATACCACCCTAGCCCGTAAGGATTTTGTGACGACGTAAGGACAAGCAAGCCCTCGCGCAATATATCACAACTGATGAGGTTGATGATGGTGAAGGTGAAAATGCTAAAACCAATTCAAAAACATCGATCTTCGACATGTTGTAGCCGTCAGCATCACACCAACTCCCTTCTATGTTTAGCAGGATTAGAAAGGGAAAAATCCTGAAGCACTCTGTCTTCTATGGTTGAAGAAGGACGAGCAACCTAAACCCTCAGTCTTCGCCAAAATCAAGATAGGGGAGACGTCATCAAACTCACCGCCTTCTCAAAAGAAGGATTTAGTGTTCAGCTGCCTTAGCGAACTAAATGAAATCCAAAGTTCAATTCCTTCACCCATGAAGCATGTTTCCACTTTGGATGTGAAGATTGATAACTCGTTGAAAGTAAAGAGACGCGTCCTAGTTCTCACTGGCCATAGGGCTAGGGTTAGTTCAAAAGAAAGAACTAAGGAGCAAGCTTCTTCTAGCTACGACGCAAGTCAACATGTCGACAACTTCTCTTGAGGAAATGCTAGATTCGCTCCTGAATAAGAGCTTAAACTGTTGATCAAAAAGGAAAAAAAAGAGAAAAGACGCACCCAAAGTTCACGTCAAAACTAAGAAGGTTCCTGAACAAGAGTCCAAACTATTCACGCATTCAAAAAAAAAGAAGGCTCCTGAACAAAAGTCTAAACTGTTCAAGCATTCAAAAAAAAGAAGGCTCCCAAACAAGAGTCTAAACTATTCACGCATTCAAAAAAAAAAAAAAGAAGGCTCCCAAACAAGAGTCTAAAATATTCACGCATTTTCTTAAAAAAAAAAGAAGGCTCTGAACTAGAGTCTAAACTGTTCACGCATTCAAAAAAAAAAAAAAAGGCTCCCGAACAAGAGTCTAACTGTTCATGCATTCAAAAAAAAGAATACTCCCGAACAAGAGTCTAAACTATTCACGCATTCCAAAAAAAAGAACTCTCTTGGGTAAGAGACTAAACTGTTCCCACATTGAAAAAAGAAGACTCCTGAGCAAGAGACTAAACTGTTCACACATTCAAAAAGAAAACTCCGAACAGGAGACTAAGCTGTTCACACACACCAAGAAAATGCTGATCCTGAATAAGAGCCTAAACTGTTCACTCAAACCAAAATCGTTGTACTACTCCTGGCCCGCAAGAGTATAAACTGTGAACGACAAAACAAATGAAAAAAGAATGCTTTGTTGAACTACGTGATGACTTGAGCTTATTGGAAATTGCAAGTGTCCATAAGTACATAGGCAGTTTGGTCAGCAAATCACCAAGTGCAGTCAAACACATCACACAAAAAGGGGGGCATCAAAGAGAAGAAATCAAAGACATCACCTTTTTGCCGGCAAGCTGCTCTTTGCGATTTGTACCACTTTGGGCGTGTACGATCCCGTTTTAGGCCCTAAAAGGCCTAATGGTAAAATCACGTCCACAAGTGCTTCTTCAAGTATTCGTACCACTTTTATGCGTATAGGTATCCGTTCTAGGCATCAAAGGCATAACGGCGAACCATTTTGCAAGTGGTTCTTTAAGTCTTCATAGCACTTTCATATGCATAGGTATTTGTTCTAGGCACCAAAGGCCTAGCAGGGAACCGTTTCACAAGTGGTTCTTTAAGTCTTTGTACCACTTTTGTACGTACAGGTATCCGTTCTAGGCACCAAAGGTCTATTGGGGAACCGTTTCGCAAGTGGTTCTTCAAGTCTTCATAGCACTTTCATGCGTATAGGTATCTGTTCTAGGCACCAAAGGCCTAGCAGCGAGCCATTTCGCAAGTGGTTTTTCAAGTTTTCATACCACTTTCGTGCGTATAGGTATTCGTTCTAGGCACCAAAGGCTTAGCGGTGAACTGTTTCACAAATGATTATTCAAGTGTTCATACCACTTTCATGTATATAGGTATCTGTTCTAGGCAGCAAAGGCCTAGCAGCGAACCATTTTGAAAGTGGTTCTTCAAGTCCTCGTACTACTTTCATGCATATAGGTATCCGTTCTAAGCACCAAAGGCCTAGCAAAGAACCGTTTTGCAAGTGGCTCTTCAAATGACTTTATGACCTACACGGGCAACAATACAAATGCAAAAAAGGGGGGTCTTGGCATATAAAACAATATAGCTACAAGAGACAAAGAATGCCACTGTTCAATAAATAAACATGACGTTCGATGCCATAATCAAGCATGAAGGTCTTTTAGCATGTATCGTCAATGAAAGCATCAGCCACACATGAGAAAACCTTTCAACAAAATAAAGTTATTTCCTTTGGATTTATTTGAATCAAAGTCGCCACCTTTTATTGTCAGTAATTGGTACAAAAAAAGTGGCAATAACCTCCAGACATAATATAGCAAATTGGATTAAAATAGGGTGAAATCAACAAGGAAGAAATGCCTAATTTTCTAGGCCAAAGACCCATATTTTTCTCTCTCCACAGTCTGCCAATTTCATCCCCATCACCAAAGCCCCAAATCAAATCAAACCCAAATTCCCCCCAAAAAAAAAAAAAAATTCTTTAAAAGCATCCTTATCTTCCCTTGCTGATGATTTTCTGTCACCTCTAACAATCATACGGATTGATAATTTGATAGCCCATCAAAGCCAGACTAGAAAATGGAGAAGATGGTTCCGTGTTCTTTCACCATGTTCTTTCTCTCTCATCAAACTCTTTCCCTCTTCCTCAACCTCACTCACCAACCCCTGATATGGCCATATTCGATTCTCTCTAACGCCATTGTCATATCACCATCAAGAGCCCGCACAAGAAAAACAAAAAAAAGGAAAAATGATGCTGTGATTATCAACAATGATGTTATGACATAAGCGCATTCAACAATGATGATGTGATTATCAACGGTTATAGATACAAGATTATTTTTGACTGAAATCATCATCAACATAAGATCATCTAGCATTATCAAGAGGGATACAAACTCTTTTTTCAAGTGCATCATCACGTTCTGTTTATATTGATTTGAACATTGGTGAACATTCTGATCCTCTCTGAAAAAAAAGCGCAAGATCTTCATCAAGAAATCAATGGTTGGATTTTTCTTGAAAAGCAGTATCATTGGGTTTTTGAACGTCAAATATTAATCAAGTTCAATGAAAAGCAACATCATCAAGTTCAATGTTCCCTTTCCCCAATGTTCACCAATGAAAAGCAGCATCATCAAGTTCAAAAGCTGCATCAAGTTCTGTTTGTCAAGCAAGTTTGTTTGAACATTGCTGGGGGCAAGCATCAAAAGGAAAGGAAAGGGAAGACGATTAAGGTAGTACCTTTAAAAGCCACGAGGGTCAGCAAGCTGGGTGGCTTCCACCGTGAGTCAGTGTCCAGATTATCAATCCACCATGAACCAGTGGCAGCAAGCAGCTGTTCTTGAGGAAGGCCTCGTGAGGAAGGCTTGAGTTTTCGTCTATTGCGGAAAGGAAAAAGAGGGAGGGTCAAGAAAGCTTATACCTTTGAGTAGGCCATAAATATTAGTCGAAGGGTTGAAAATGGTGGCAAAGATTAAACCTTTGAGGGAAGCCTCCACCGAAGATCAGTAAATAGCAGCAACAGCAAGATATAGCTTAGGTTCTGGGAGTGTACTGGGCTGGGGGAAAGAGAAAAGAAGAAAAAAAGGGGCACAGATCTTGGGTTTCTGGGCATTCTGTGGTTAAAGAAAAGAAGATGACGAGGGCAGATCACGTGCTCAGGGCATGCTGACTTAGTGAAGCCACACCAAGCCGGAACATGAAGAACATACAAAAGAAGGAAATGACGCTTTATAATTGGGTGGCGATTATATTTCTCTCTGCGCAATTTAGCGCTTCTTATATTCCCCTGAGTGGTGCTTGGCTTGTTATTGCAATTTGGTGGTCGCGTTAATCTTTTGCAATTTGGTGGTCGACTTAAATATGGTTGAACTAAAATCATGACCCACTCAAATAGCGCATATAATTCAATGGTTGCATAATTTTTGGTGACCCAGGGCAGGGCCATAATATAACTTTGGGCATCAAGTGTCAAGCTAACAAGTCGGTCAGACAACGGCTAGACAAAACATGATGATGCTAACAGTTGGATCCTTACAATTTAAATGGTGGCATGACACACCGAAAAAAATGGGGCACCTACAATGGCACGTTTCAATGAAAAAAAATTGAGACATTTACCACGCTCAATCGACAAGTCTTATGCATGACCTTGTCTCGAGTGGGCAATTTGTAGGCACTAAAATTGTTCGTGTTGTACCAAAATAAAGTTAAATTGATTAACTAGGTCAACCTTTTTAATTAATTTAATCAGCCCCAAAAAACTCACAAATCAGCACCAAAATACTGACAAATTAGTACCAAAACACTCACAAGTCAGGCCCAAATGACTCTCAAGTCAAACCCAAGATGAAGCTCAAATAATTTCCCAAGTCAAGGCTCAGTCAAAACCTAAATCGAGGCTCAAAATGACTATCAAGTTAAGTTACGACCTCAAGCACGAAAAACGTCCGAGTCAAGGCGTGGTCGAAACCAAGTTGAAATCAAAGTCAAAGGTCAAAGTCTAAGTTGACTATCAAGTCAAAGGTCAAGGCCTAAATCGTCCTCCAAATCAAATGTTAAACAGTTCTCAAGTCAACGTCTGGTTAAAACTCGAGGCGACTTCTAAGTCAATGCTCGACCTAAGCTCGAGAGACTCCTAAGTCAAAGTCAAAGTCAAAGTCAAAGCCAATGAAAGTCAAAACAACCCAGGATTAGACCTAATTGAAAGACCCAGGCCCAAATCCAAGTCAAGACTCATCTTGACTTTCAAGGGGGAGGGAGAGATTTTTTATAAATAGGACCCTACCCCTTTAATTCAAAGATTGGAAAATTCATCCTAAAAAGGAGATAGAATCGAAGGATCATTGTATTCATAGAGATTGAACCCATATATTCGAAAATTCAATCTTTGTAATTTTGTGATTAAACATACAACTTTAAGGTGCACTAAAACATCATTCAAGCTATGGGGAAATAAAAACTTTATTTCATGTAAGAGGTAAAGCTAATCTATCATCAGCTTCTTCTTCTTCTTCACTTGGGAAATCCCCTTCTAAGAGGTAGGATCCTTAACTCTTTTCTGCCCAATTCGAGATGAGCCCCCAAAATCCAAAGCCTTGATGTCTTCCTTCTCTCAAAGTGCCTTCATGTTCCCCTTGTCATGATCGTTCATCTAGTCCATGTAAAATTTGGAAACATTGGTGGAATAGGGAGACCCTGGTATGGTGATAAGCAGGCTATACATACATAATTCATCCAAGAGTGCATGTAAGCAACATTATCCACCCAGCTCTCTATGAGGATTTCATTTAGTTTTGGAATGGTTTGTCTGGGACATTGCCTCAGAAGACGCCGGGAGGAAATAAGTCCCCGTTCTAAAACCAACAAGTCGTACATGTGCACTGTAATCTCCATGGGTCACAACTCGATGAATATTACACATCGAATGGTCTAGCAAATGGGTGAAGACCTCTCAAAGCACTTCTCGCTATAAACTGATCCACAAAGAGTCTTTTTCACTTATAGAAATGCACTGGAAGATAGGAGTTGATGTTATGAGGAATAGCAATTAGTCTCAGATTCTCCAACAGCCCAATCTGAAAAAGAAAAAAAAGTCAATACTGTCCTGCAAAACCTGCCTGGGTTCATAAGTCAGAGCAAAGAAAAAAAAAAAAGAGAGATAGAGAAAAAAAGAGAAGGAAAAGGAAAACGTGCAACAGGCCAGGAACCCAGGCCTGGGCCCAAATCAGAGCTCTGTTGGGAATTAGGCCCTCTGGAATCACAATTGCAGTGAGCCAGGAAAGAAAAAGAAAAATGGCCCGTTGGGCCGCTGGTTATTACCTGAAGTAACAAGGGGCTTCCTAAGAAGAATTGGTCAGGTTGGTGGAGCAAACGGTCCAAACAGAGGATAGTTTCAGCAAGCAAAAGAGGCACGGGTGTATTCTAATGACAACTGTCATCCGCCAACATAAGAAGCCTAACGAGGCCTCTACCGTTAGAAACCCCTATAAATAGGTAGGCACCTAAAAGGTAAAGTATTCTAGCACGATGCCTATGCAAACCTTCTAGGGCATACCTAATGAATGTCATATTTATATAGGATTTCGTGAGTGTTTAGGAGTCATTTTAAAGGAATTAATACGTTTAATTATATGATTTGTGCCCCTATTTCTACTATTATGCTTGGTTTCACTTGCTTTAAGAGTATTTGTAGATTTTGATCTTATAAAACCCAAAGCAAGATGGTATAATGAACATTTTAAGGCCTTATAGATCAAAGAAGGTGGCAAAAAAGGCCCAAAGACACCCAATACCGACCAATCGTGGTTAGAACCACGGTCTAGAACGTTCCAGGAAAACGTTGTATAAGGAATAAGAAAGAACAACCAGGCCAAAGGCCACTACAGCCTAGCCATGGTGGTCCCCATGGTCAGTCTTTGGTGGTCTCTGTTCCCCCGAACAGGCCAGTTTTCTTCATAGTGTTTCAAGTTCTAGACATTTTATACATTTGCAGACTTGACTTCGGCAATAAAAGCAGGTTTTTACTGCTTCCTTGCATCATATTCCCATTCACTCTTCCACCTTTATCATCTAGATTAGAATTTAGATTTAGATTAGAGAGAAAGAGTGAATTAAAGTGAAGATCTTACAAGGATTCCATGTCAAGTTTGCAATCGATGGATTCAAGCATATTATTTTGCTAAGCATCTCTCTTCTCTTCTCTTCTCTTCTATTTTCTCATTTTAGGATTATGTTTTGTAATTTTTATTATCTTTTGTTGATTTGTCTTAGGTTTATTCAAATACTTGTTAATTTTTCCAATCTTGTGTTGATTTCCTTAGTGTTTCGGAATCTATTGACTTGTTCTATTGAATCTTAGATGTTTTTTATCTTGTAAGAAATTTGATCACTTCTTCATATGTTTTGGGTATTGAATGAAGAACTAAAAGGTGAAATTCAACAGTTGAATCTCAGGATTTGACTTGATTGTGGGAAGTCTTGAGAAAGTCACACCAATTAAGAAACCACAAGTTTGATAGTCGCATACTCAATAAACCTAAACAAATCGAGAGCCCTTGAGGAATAGTAATTGGTTATATTTAAGTATTTCACTTCACCTTGAAAGAGGGATGTGGTACTTCAAGTGTCGTTTTTAAAACAACCATTGAAGAAAAAGTGCTTGATTGATGCGTGGATCAGGTGGCCGCTTGTTTGCTTAATTCCATGATTATTTATTCATAAGATTAGATAGTTGAATAGTTTAATTTCAAATCTCAAATTTTCATTCACTTAACCTATCTTAATGGGACAAAGCCTAGTAAATCGACCTAGTCCTTGTGGGAGACTACTTTGATTTGCTACAACACCACCATATACTTGTGGCCATATCAAGTTTGTGGCGCCATTGTCCGGGATTATTGTCGAATATTACGTTTTGCTAATAGGTTTGACTAAGCATTTTGTTTTTCTTTGAAAAAAAAAACATTGAAAATTAAAAAATCTAAGAAAAAATGATGGCAATTTTCCATTTTCCCTAACTCAAGTATGAATTATTTGAAGTGAAAGTTGTTCATAACCATGTCAACTACGCGTCGCATGCACTCTGTAAAGGTGTTTTAACATGAAAATTTCAAGAGTATGTCCACATCTAGTAGTTAAATATGTGGTGTGTGTAGTTTGGGCAAACCTTATAAATTGTTTGAGAAAATTATTTCCAAGTAAAATATCATATCTAGAACTATCTTGAAAAACTAATGGAGTGTTAAGAATTTTGTTTTCTAAAATAACGGGAACATTATTTTGAAAGCTTCTAAATTAGCAATTGTTAAATGAATTCCTTTAACTTAAACTTTTTGTTTGGAGGGAGTTTTTCCCATCTCGATAAAAGAAATTGTTGAAAGAAAGCCACTTCTAATCCTATATCTATTAAGGTTCTTGTAGTAATATCTAGTTCTTTTGCAGTAACTCCAATATAAGTGAGAATAGGAAATTCAATTTGTTTCATACTCTATAAAGAATAATTGTAGTTTTTAAATCATTGATCATTGATCATATGAGTTGATTCCTTCTTTACGCATGCTTTTACAGCTATCTGAATTCCTCATAAGCAAACATATTTAATTAAGTTTAGATCCTTGGAGGGGATTTCTTCGAAAATTTTCCAATTATGTCTTAAGTCATTAGCCTTAATTTAATGTTTCCTTGTAAGTTTTGAACTAAATTCGGTTGTTTGGTAGTATAGAACTTAAAGTACCTTACAACTTTTCTTACAAAGAAATCATCCATTTTCTTCATAAACGTTCTTGGATTTTTTAGAGATAATTCTTTTGTTATAATTTTTTCATAAAGGCATTGATTAAAAGTTATTATTCCTGTATAGTTTTTACTAGCATGTTCTTCTTGTTGTACTATTTCAATTTCTTTAGTATTCATAGTATTCTCTGACATTTTAAGAAAGTCCCAATTGAAATTTGGAAGTCTATGCTAGCAAAATCAAAAGAAAGAGGGAGATTAAGATGATTAACTGAAAAAAGTCGCCTGACATTTTCTAGGGTTTCGAAGGAAGCTTGTTAGAATTCACACCGAAACAAGATCAAGGTGATGTTTTGAAAGCTTGAAATGAAGAGAAGATGGATTGATTAGAGATCTATGCAGTGGATTGGCCGCTCAGTAGAGTGAGAGGGATCATTCTAACAATAAGTGCTATATCAAGCACTCGTCAACGTCTCTCATGTACAACAGAGAGAAGGAAGAGAACAAGCCCTAGTACGTGTGAAATTACCTTACTAGACTTGACAAAGAAGTGGTAGAACCAGGAACATTTCATACTTTTAGTCTTTTGGTTGTTTTTAACTTCATATTATTTCAAGTCAATTTATCCAAATGCATGGATATGAATTATATGGTAGTGTTGAGTTTATGAAGTAAGGTTATTATATATATCAACTAGTGTGCTTTCTAAGACAGAAAGCCTTGACGTTTCATAAGCTCAGAAAGGCCATCAGAGTATACTTCATAGGGGTCAGAATGAACGACTTTGCGGGAGCCAATGATTACTATGGCCTATGGGTTTTTGAGGAGTTCCAAAACCACATGAGAGAAGGGACCATGGGAGAAACCATATATTTGGAGAATGCACCGTGCTTTCTCCTACGACCCCTGCATGCACAGGATGGTTCTTTAATGTTTGTGTGCAGAAAATTTATATTATAATAATAAATTATTTAGTATTTCATATGAAGTATGAAAAATTTTTAATTTTTAATAATTAATAGTTTTCAAACTTAAAATACAATTATTATGTAGTAAAAGTTATAAGAAATTATTATAGTACAAGTTATAAGAAATTATTGAATTGAGATCTCCTATTTATTAATAGATTATGAAAGTTGAATATGTACACATATGTCATATATTAATAAATTTGACGCATAGTTCCTTCTATATTGTTAGAATGTGTTGTTTGATAATACGATATCACATAAAATTATCACACACTTTTGCATATCTATAAAACTTTCAAATATTATAATAAGAACAAGAGTATATGTTTAGGGAAAGATTAGGAGGTTGTGTTTGCTTTTTCTGTACCTATATGATTAATGGGAAAATTTTGAGCTTTTCTAAGTATAATAACTGTACCTAAACAGTATAGTAAATAATATTCATAATTTATGTAATTTTGAGAAAAAATATTTGAGCCTCCATAAAAATAACAGTATAATAGTTTTTTTAAAGTTAAATAGAACACCTCACTCTCAGAGTCATTTATGAATGAGAAAAAAAAGGAAATTAGTTTATAATATCTTAAACTAATTGTGAATTTTTCTCTACTTCTTTTAAGCGTAGTTAAATACAATATTTTTAGGTGATTTATAAATTATTTATTTTGCATGTACTAAATTATTTGTGGTTTAAGTTTTTTATTCTTTTTTGGTTAGAAAGGGGCTGTAAACATGAATATGAAGTATGGGTTTTGATTGATTAAAAGGGAAATTTGTTTATCTGCATTATTTTGAAAATTCTTTGTCCCTAATTTTCGAAAGGGGATGTAATAAATTATTTATTATTCATGTTTAGGGCTATTTTCCAATTTCATGTTCAATGAATCATTGCAATCAAATCAAAGGTTAAACCTTATTTTTGGAAGTAAATTGCTTATTCGATTTGTCACATATTTAGATTTAGATATTATATTAATTAATATTGTTTTCAAAATATTAAGATTAGAAGTAAGAAATCTTTCATTATTTTTTAATAGGCTTGGATATAGGTTAAGAAATAATGATGAAGTTGTGAAAGCTTGCCATGTGTCATATGTTAGGCTTGGAATTTTTTGCTTATATATATCGTTGAGAAAGAGATTCTAAAAACCTTTCTTCTTGATCAGTATTTTGTTCTTCTATTGACTCATAATAGCTTGCAATTTCATTAAAATTTTTGATTTTGATTGGGTAAAGTTCGTCTTTGATTTCCTCAAATTCTTCCGCACAGAGTTTTGCAAGATTGGCTTTTCTTTTCATGCAATTAATAAATTTATGTCCTTTTGTCCACAATTCCACCATTTACAAGTAGTTAGCTCTTTCTTTCTTTTCTAATATCGATTTTCAGGTTTTATTCTGTCTCCTTTTAGGATTTTATGTTTGAATGTTGACTGTTCTTGCTAGGTTTGTTCACAGAGGACTGAGATTTTGTAGGTTTAGAGTCATTTTTTGTATTAGTTTTAGATCTTAAATCTTTTGTTTTGGGTTTCCTAGTTTTCTTTCTTTTAGATCTAAACTTTTGGTATGGTCGGCACCTATATTGCCCTAGTTTTATGACATCTTCAGAGCAAATGGTTATTTCTTTTATGTATCTTCTTCTCGATTCGTGTAAACACAATCATTTCAGTAGTTATGCTAGTTTGAGATGCCACAACTAATCAAAGATTCTGAGTTGACTTGCAAATTCTTCAAATTTTCTGAAAAAATAATCATTTCACGGAGGTGAAAATTTGTTTAATAGGAGTTGAATGTAAGTTTCTTGATTTTCCAATGAATCATATGGTTCATAACAATATTTATCAAATTCACAAAAGACGCTTTTAAAATTGCATAGGTTGCAAGTTCTTAAGTTGGTTAATTTGCACATAGCTACTCTTCCTTTTTCTTTAATAGTTTGGTTAAAGTTAGCTGTAAGTTCAAATCCTTCAAATTGTCCCATCAAGTATTTTTCCAAAGTCCGAACTCCTCCTTCTATATCAATTCTTAAATTATTCGTAACATATACTTCCATTGTATTTTTTATGTTTGGTGACATATTCTTATACCAATTGTGGACTATTCCTTGAAAGAGTTAATTATTATTTTGCATATAGTGTTTACATCTGTATCTTCTTCTGCAAACTTTAGGGTTGTTAATAAGGCTGATACCATTGTTGTTCTCCATACATCTAGTGCATTTTTCTTATCTGTTACATAGTCAACGTTTAGCATATATCCTCTAGGAGGAATAGTGTCTTGTACTGTGGGATCTTTTGGTATAAATTCTTCATTAATATTATATGTTTTTCTTAATTTTTAACTCAAATTCTTCTATAGGGATTGATGTTTCTCCTTGTTGAAAAGTAACTGATCCAGGGTCATTGTTAGAAGAACTTCCTATTGGTCCTCCAGTGTTCATATTTACTTGTTTAACTATTTCTGAAATTTGTAAATCCTCAAATTCTTGTAATAGCTCTTCAATGGTTCTCTTATATTCTCCCATTAGTTGTTTTCTTCACTTTGTTCCTCTTTGTCTTTTCCTTTAAGTTTTCTTTGCTCTTCTGTCTTTTCTAGTTGTTATTGTTCTATATCTTTGAACAATTTTTCTTAGTATCTTTTTTAAATATTTCTCATCATCGCTTCTCGAAATTGCTGTTGTTGGGAGTTTTATTTCTAAGGGGATATATTCTTTTTTTTCCTCTATGTTTTAGAGTTCCTTCAAAAGTGCTAATTATAAGTTGCATCTATATACTAGTTGTCAACCAAGACAGGGAAGGTAAAGAAAGTATATGAGCGAAGTCCATAGACTGGCAGGCTTCTGTCCTGGGAGCAATCAAAGGAAACCCTGCTTACTTGGTCTAGAACAAAGCCCAAGTCTAAGTTTGACTCCAACTCTAAGTTTAAGATAGCACCAATTCCAATGGCTAGAAACAGTAATGAGATAGCCCAAATTATGAAGATGCTCGAGAAGATGCAGACTATGATGGATGAAGGTGAAAAGAGGGTAGAAGCCATGGATGCTGCACTCCAAGACTGCAACAAAGAACCACAAAACAAGGAGACTGATGATAAGGAAGAAGGGGAAAGCAAGAATGAACGCTTAAAAACCGTGAAAAGGGGAAAAGAGGAGGAAAAAGGTGTTTCTCCCGTGGATTCATGGGTGGATTGCATAGAACAACAGCTAAAAGAGTCCTCCTTATTTAATAATTGCTTTAATGATTATGCTAAATTAACTACTATACCAAAATAGAAATTGCCTCCTAAGTTCACTATACCATATATAAAATTTCATGGAGCTGAAAACCCGAATCACCATGTGAGGAACTTTGTCAGTGTTATGTCCTTGAAAGAGGTCATCTTATATTTCCTTGGACGTTTGACAAAACATCATGAGGTGACACAATGCTATGGACCCACACAAGGTCATGGACTGGGAGGATTTATGCAGAGAGCTCTGATGTCAGTATTCATACGATACTGACATCCCAATCATCCTTAGGGGCTTAGAACTCATTAAGCAAGAGGAAAGAAAAGGCTTCTCTGACTATTATACTAGATGGACGATAAGGGTTGCAATGTGGTGGATCGACCCTTAGAAGCTGACCAGGTGAGATTATTCATCAGGAATCTACAGCCCATGTACAGGTGACACATGTGTTTCAGTCCATTTGAAAATTTCTACACACTAAGGAACGTGGAAGATGTTAGTGGAAGTGGAACTAGCCAAGGCAACACCTGCTAAAACTGGCTGGAAAAGCAACTACTATGGTAAAGACAAGAAGGTTGGTGGTTCATCCCACAGAGAAGCGCACGCGATAAACCGCTGCGTAGAGACTGAAGCAACAAGGTAGGAAAGGAACTTCAACCCCAACAAGCACTACAAGTATCATCAGGGTAGGGGCCATGACATTAAGGAATGTGGACCTTCAAGAACAAGTTGGAACAAATGTTTAAGTTAGGGTAATTACCTTTGCCCAAGGCTGTTAGGAAGCCCGACAACAACAAGAATCCACTGGGAGATCTTGAAAGCATCTTCGCTATCAGTGATAGCCTAAGGATGAATGTGACCATTTAAGGTACATATAGGGTATCAGTACAGCACAACCCAAGGTTTGTCTCCCTACACAGCAACTAGAAGTCTACAACCTGTGGAAGAGTAACGAAGATGATGTGTATCAAACCAAAGAAGGGATTTGGTTTGATGAAGAAAGAGATGAAGAATTTTGGAGGGAATATGAGAAGGAGGACTCCCCAATGAAAAAAGATGACAATAAGTCCAACACCTCACAAAAGCTGGGCGGTACCAAACAAAAGATGGCCCACAATAGGCCATAGAAAAAGAAAGGGGTGAGGAAATTAAAGAAGATAACCTTATGCTAAAATAGCTAAAGAACCTTAAGGCTTAGGTAACCATCTAGCATCTTATAGTGGCTTCATAAAGGCATAGGCAGCTCTTAATTGAAAAGCTTAATAAGATAGATCTTTCACCTCACGTGACACCTGAAGAGATGATAGCTTCAAGCACTGCTGGTAAAGGCATTATAACCTTTAATAGCAAAAATCTCCCACCAGGAGGCACAGCCTATAACAATGCCTTATACTTAACTGTGACTGCCTTCGTGAACATGTACCCCTTTCTTTTATGGACAATGAGTTGGCTGTGATTATCTACCGATGGAGAACTGCCAAGAGATTAGGAACCAAGGAAAGTCAGCTTTCAACCCCTACGACGCACCTTCGAGCATACGACAACTCGAAGAGACTGGCATTGGGTACCACCCTCCTCCATACAAATGTGGATCCCGTAGAGAAGAAAATGGAATTTCAAGTGCTGGACATCACAACTACCTTTAATATGCTCTTATGACGTCAATGGCTCCACGAGCATTAAGCGATCCCTTCCACACTGCATTAGAAAATAAGAATGTGGATACATGGAGAAGTGGTAACCATTGAAGGCGACAGTCTACGTGCCACTATCACTAACAAAGAGCCAATACTGGAAGTATAGCATAACCAAACAAATGATGAACTCTACAATTTCGAAATGGCAGTAGTCCTAGAAAAGGATTAAACTCCCTTTGACTTTGATCCTCACTCAAGCCCGAATGTGAACGATATCCTCAGAAGATGGGAATATTTTCCAGGGTTACCCTTGCCAAAGAGCACAACTTTAAACTACCTTTCCATTCACCGAACAAGAAAACTATAAGTCTAGGCTAGAGTATTAACCCACTCCTAAAGAAGTGGCTGAGGCCCAACGGAAGGAGCAAGCATGGAAAATGGCAATCAAGAAAGGATACCGGACTATTTCATAAAGTCACATCTACATACTCCTAATGCACAGTTCCTTCATCATAACTTCCTGTTCTATGGTTTTCTTGAACGCTACTATATAAGGGAGAAGGGAATCTGGGTCCCAGGGTTAGAAGTTTTCAATGATTGTTAATTGCTGGATGACGAGGCACTCGACCCGAGCGACAAAGACCAACCCACAAGAGATTTGGATTGATCAAGCCAGCAACAACATCTTTGGCATACTATTTGCGTAAAAGTATAGGAAGAAGGAAGACCCCCTGCTATCTTATCTCTTGCTATGGCTAATCCAGGTTTTAAACCTACTGAATTCATTACTGAGCTCAGCACAAAAAACTATACGCAAGTAACCTGGAAGGTCGCAGAGGAAAGGAAAGTCTTCACTATAGCCTTAAGAGAGTATAGTATGAGGGTTAGGATATAGTCTAAGAGTCAGTCTCATGTTTTCACCAATTCTGCATTAGATGCACTCATTTTCGATTTCAATAAGATGAACTCTTTTGCTTACGACTTGTCTCATTCCTTTCCTTCTGAATGCTTTTCCTCTAATCAAGATGAAAACTAAGAAACAATCCCAAAAGACTTAATTGACGCAGTGGAAGATCACGAAAATCGAACTTCCATAGTCAAGGATACTATAATAATTAACTTAGGGCCAACTAAACAACCCCGAGAAATTAAAATAGGAAAATCCTTATTCCCTGAAGAGCAAGAAGAATTCACCTCACTCTAAAGGGAATTCATAGATGTGTTTGTCTGATCTTGTAAATACACTAGTCTGGACCCGTGCTATGCACGGTGCATATTTAAGTAGACAATTCATAACATATACTATGCAAGTAATGAACCGAGAGTCATTGTAGACATAGTTAATATTATAATTTAGGAAAGAATTCGAACATCCTCATGAAGAACAGTAAACTCTCTACAACCTGTATTATCTTGCAAGAGAACTCTGAAGATATACCTATAAATTTAAATAGCACAGGACGGTTATAATAATGCAAACATGTATTTGGAAAAGTTGAACAAAGTACATAGCAACAGGCAATCATGTACACAAACCTCTTTTGTGTCAAATTTGGAGATTGGCATGTACAGTAAGGTACATTCAGATCGAATACGTAAGAGTGATCACTTTTTTTGCAATTGGTGCAGGCATCATAAATCAACGGGTGAATTTCAATGACATATGCAAAAAGTCGGCAATATCTACCTGCATATTGTGAAGTGTAAAGATTATGTTTTCTTAAAAGAATATATGCAAGCAGAAAGTCACATTTGTAAGGGAAATTTCTAGCCTACATTTCGCGTAGATGCATATTCATATAATCTAATCCTTTGAGCGGCGAACAACTTCTCCAGATTGCACATACGTAATGTTCTCTTACGCATAAAATCAAAATGGGTCATCACACCCCTAGTGCCAGAGAACCTAATACATGTAAGGAGGGTAACATATGTGAGATCAAGTGTTTATAAGTTGTAATGAAAATGAAAATTAAAACTAAGGTTATTGGTTGTATATACCATCCTTCAAAGTCTTCTGTTGCTTGAATGTCCAGGTTGATCAGCAATCTACTAATTGGCAAAGTAGAAACCGATATTCCTAAAAGTATATTGTGTAGGAGAAAATATATTAATAAAGTATACCATCATAGTGATGTTAAACAATTTGATGGGTGAAAGTGTATCAATTGGATGTAATGGTACCTTGGTAATCTCTAACGTGCACTCTGGAAGCATGAAGTATATTTTCAGTACCCAAATGTTGCTGAAGATAGGTGCCCTCAATTTCTGCGAAATCTCCCCATAAAGTTAGCCTTAATGGGCGCATCCTACATATAAGAATTAGATGGAGTAATATTAGGGAGAGCAACATGCGTTAATAGATAAGGAAAAATCTATACTAATGAAAATACATACTGCATATCAGAAAGTAATAATTCGCGCCTTGCAGTGCCCTTGTTCCTTGTCGTTTCTAAAGGAGATATTGCCACTACCATGCCAATAACGTCTAAACAATAAAAGGAAATGAAAATGTTATAAATACTTGAGAGGAAATACATATAGCAATATAAGTACTTAAGTTCACCGTGTTAATTATACGTACCTACAACATTATCACGTGTTCTTAGATGTCGAGGGACATTAATGAATGGCACACAAGGTGGTAGGTGCTGGTAAGGAATATCAGGACAATCCTCAACCACACCAAGGTGTCTCGATCTCGGCGTAAAAACCAACTTCAAATTGTTCTTTACCACATTCCTTTATCCATCTGTCGCAGCATCAACCAAGAGTCCGGAGATGTGGTAAACTTTTCCAGCATCGAGTATAGATCGCCATTGGTTAATTTGAGCATCGCCTTCTATGCTGACGAATATCTCATCACACTATAAAACAATCAACTCCACTGATAAGCAATTTACTTGTACATGGTGGGAAAATTTTTAGCAACTTCAATAAACCAATACCTGATAGTCCATGAATATAACTTTCCACGGTGTGCGTTGCTCATATACTCGAACCATCATTGATCGCATGAGTCGAACAATTAGGGTGACCGATCTACTACAAGGGTTGATGGCACATATAGGCATAGAAGTATGCACTAAACCTGACATATCTATAACCATTAATAAAAGAAGAAAATAGATTAGTATAATCCAATGTAGTGAACACATCATGATGGAAAATGAAATCTATATGAATGTAGATAAAATCATTATTATATGGAAGAAAAGGGACTAACCAAGCATCAGGAATGCCATTGAAAATTTCACGGTAGACAATATTTTTGGTCATATTATGAGGCACATCCCTTTTGTTACAAATTAAGAACTTTAGCCCTGAAGGAGAGGTGGCGTGAGATATAGCTACATATAGTTGACCGTGGGAGAACACAAGTTTTGGAAGATAAACGCCTACATAATGTAATGTTTGACCTTAACTTTTATTAATAGTTATTGCAAAACCCAATTTCAGAGGGAATTGCCTTCTTTTCAAGGCAAATGGTGAGTCCTTAACTGAAGGACTTAAGTCAACTCGTGGGATAGTCACTATTTGCCCAATATTTCTTCCGGTCAAGATTTTGGCCTGGACAACCTTAGTACCAAGTCTTTCAATAATCAAGCGAGTGCCGTTGCATAACCCAATTGATGGGTTAAGATTTCTCAGTAGAACAACAGGGACACCAACTTTCAACTATATTTCATGATTCGGGAATCCTGAAAAGTTCATACCAGGTAGCATCTCTGGAGGATTAATGTCATCAATAACAGAATCAATATTAGTTGGCAGGAATGTGTCACAACTCAGGTATGTACGACTACTACCAGGAACCATTGATAGAATCTTATAATTTTTTTCATCCACATCAGTGTTTAAGGGGGCCAATATACAGCGGTTTTGAAAGTATGACTCGTCTCTGTATCTTTCCACCAAACATGGGTACACAAATTCGATCAAGTTTTTGAGGCCATTGGTGTCATTATTAATGAGAAATTCTTCAGGAATCTCTATCCAATCCAATTCAGTACCACCAAGAAATGAGTATCCTTGCACACGACCATTACCAACATTCAAAGTCCATTATGCAAAACTCCGCAACCGCTCATGTTCATTGTCACTTAAATTTGAATGCATGAGTCGCATGTTGGTTCTAAGGTGTTGAATATTGCAGTAAGACCAAAATGCTGCCCTTGATATTGAAGATACAATAATATCTGCTCTAGTTTCCTTCGTAACAACAGGAAGTATTTGCCTGAAATCACCTCCAAAAATGACCATTTTACCCCCAAATATTTGATTCCAATTGCATAGATCTCGTAAAGACCGCTTAACTGCTTCTACCGTGTAGCGATGGGTCATGGGAGCCTCATCCCATATAATAAGTGATGTTTCCCTAATTAGCTGTGCTAATTCAGATTGTTTAGAAATAGAACATGTAGATGTCTCATCTACATCAATTGGTATCTTAAACATCGAATGAGCTATTTTCCCAAAAGGTAATAACAATGCAGCTATTCCTGAGGATGCCACGGATAACACTATCAAGCCTTTTGATCTAAAATGTGTTACAATAGTTTTCCAAAGACAGGTTTTCCCAGTCCCCCCACTGCCATAAACAAAGAAGCAACCTCTTTCTCCATGTTCATCAGCATGAATAATAGATTGGAAAACTCGCATTTGATCTGTATTCAATGTTGCTAACAACATCTCAAGGTTATGTTTCTCTTATTCTTGATCATAATCAAGCTGTTCTCTAATAAGTTTGTTACCAAGTTGACATAGCAGATTAGCTGAAGGTAGAGGCATAGGAGGGAAGTCCCTTAAAGATCTCCCATTCTTATTCAAAATCATCTCAATTTCGTAAAGTCCAAGGTCTTGTTGTTGTTCCACACTAATTTGTAAACTGTGATCTCTGAGATCTCTTTGTATTCGTCTCTATAAATCATCAGTGAGGTCTTCCCAATGTTGTTCCTACAATCGATTGGGGTCAGACACTTCTGAGAACATTAGCATTGAACAGAACATACTTCGAAGTTCAGCCCCTGTTGCCCATGGGGATGCTTCTGCTAGTGCCTCATGCCACTCATTAGCATCGTCTACCAATCCTCGTGCCAAGCAAGCTTCCTTAAAAGTTGAATATAAGATTCCGCTAACGGTTCTTAAATCCTCATATGACGTAGCTCCCTGAACAATGTGCAATAACATCTGCAGATAGTATCTCTCGCCCATATTTGGGTGAGCATAGGGCAGTCGACCGATGCATACCCTCTGTTTTCGTTTAGTCCATTTCCTCATTCCTTTATTCCATACATAATAAGAAGGGAATGTTGCGTAAGTGTGACATCTTGCTTCGGTATCTTCAATATTCGCAATGAACCATCCTATAAGCATAGTAACCCTCTGTGCTCCTTCTTCCACAGCCCTATGAAGTTCATCATGATCATCGAATAGAACGTGTTGTTGCCCCGATAAGTGGTGCTGCAATAGTTCAACAGATGGATAACATTGCGTGATCTCGAATTCAAATATTCTCCAAACAGCATCCACCGGTGACACGTAACGGCAATCCAAGTACTGTTTAATTTCATTGACATCTTCATAGTTGGAAGGACCAATTCCATGTTCAGGGTTATGGACATTATCTTCGAGGACTATGGTTGCTCTGTTAGCTCCCTTATGCATGTATTTGTGAAGGTACTTAATGACCTTCTTCTGTGCACACCGCTCAACATTAATATGCGCATCATATTTCACACACAGATCACGGTTATACGGTATTACCCATCTGTTGTCCATTCTCTTACCACGAATCGTTACAGTTCGACCATCATCCCGACGCTTGTATTTCACAAAACCATTTTCTTCAATAATGGTAGTATCACAAAAAGTCTTTGGGTAATGCTTTGTGCACGTGTTACCATCCATGCATGGAGCGTATGGGATGTCAGTGCCACATGGACAATGTATCATATGTCTTGTAACAGTTTCGAATGCGAGGGGGTCTGTGTTTTCATCAGGGAGCTCTGCGCATATTATACGGTCGATATCTTCGGCACATGTAGGCTTATCTTCACTTGCAAGGGTTAATAATGAATGGGTATGTGGTAATCCCCGTTTTTGGAATTCAATAACATGTATATCTACATATGCAATAGAGGAGTATAGGTTATGAGGATTTAAATAAATGACCATGAATAAAGTACGATTGAGATTTTAGAATCTTCAAAGTAGATGATATAATTACATAACAACAATACCTGCTATGACTTTGCCAAAAAGATTTCTCTCTTTGAAGTCTTGTTTCAGCTCTTTTAGCCTTAAGCGAAATACTCGAGCAACAATGTCTGGTCTGTAATTCGCATGTTGGCCTGGTTGTTGTGCTAAATCTTCCTGGATTTCCGGCCAATTAGGATTGCAAGTGAATGTGACAAAAAAATCTGGATAGCCCATTTGATTACAGATGGCCATTCCGTCAAGAAAATGTTGTCTCATATAGCGGGGCCCACCTGTGAATGAAGCAGGTAATACTAACCTTCTCCCCACTGCATGGGCATCATTTTCACCAGCAGTAATAGCATCTTATAAGCCGCTGTATAATTCTGCACGAAGTGTACTTTGGTGCTTTTTTATATATAGTAACCTCCAAGCCTCAATCGCAGCATAACAATCAACTATAAATTAAAGGAACAATCCACCACATCAAAGTAAAATGTTTCCTTCATCAACCCTAAACTGTATGAGGAATGCATAAAATTCTCTCATTGTCACCATTCCTCGAGCAGTGCTTGATCCCCCTACATATGCAATGTAAGCTGTCCAACCATCTGTTCCATATGGGAATATGAGTGGGTATTGAAGAGGCATATATGATGGTTGGGTTTCATATACTCGTTGTAAGCTTCCTCCTATTTTTCGGACAATAATATCCCGGTGCTCTTCGTCTTCAACGTCACCTCGGACTATGAGAGCTGCAACTTCGTCCACAGTGGGCAATGTGTACTGTCTTCCAGGACGTGCTTTAATAATGCGAATGCTTAAATTAATCACATTATCCGCCTCAAAGATATCACGTGCATTGCGGAAAACCTTCACATAAGGATTCACAGTATCAAGCATATGTTGTAAATCTTGTAAGGTTTCCTCGTCAACTCCTCGTTCACTTTGTTGTCTATTTAACGCAGTGCGTCGATTTCGCATTCGGTATGTGTGTCATAGATATATAGTTGAGCAAATTTGGGTCGTTGTCCTTGTGCAGGGAGTAAAGATCCAATTCGGTGGTAATTGTTGCCACTTATTCTGAAGGAGTAAGGACCATGCCCATCCATTACTGAGTAATCGATAAACCCACCCATTGATGTGAATGATAACATGGAGTTATACATTCTTATATTTTCAAGAAAATTGGGGTCATTCAACAATGTGTCTAGCAGTGGAGGAGGCGGGGGCAACACCGGCAACATAACACGTCCACTTTGACAACAAAGCATGAACCGAGGTTGTGAAACACTACTTCTTAAGACTCACTCATCCAACCACATGGCCGCGTGACAGTGCCCACAGGAAACCAAAGTTCCCGTGAAATACCAACGGTTTACGAACCTTCTTGTAGGTGGAGTGCTACGTGCAATTGCTAGTTGAATTTCTCTAGATTGTGACTGATACTGCTCACGTTCTGCGATGAAGTGCGATTGGGTGTGATTTGGATGACGCCGGCTAAATAGCCTCTACCTTGCATTTTGTCGAGCAAGTCTCGCTCGAAGCCTTCTTACAGTGATGTCACCACTTCCGGTGGGGGTTTCCATCACTACTTCGGATAAATTATGTACATTATTAGTAGCTAAAATTTTATCAATGTGGTATTCGGCGAAGCAGATTTAATTGCACAAATAGGATATTTAAGCTCTGTCCTTTTCGTGGTTCAATTGCAATTTACCAACCTCAACCCACTTCAATCCATTTCAACCAACTTCAACATATTTCAACCCACTTGGAAAAAAAAATAACAACTCCAACCTACGTCAACCCACTTCAACCCACTTTACCCAACTTCAACCCAACCCTATTTTTTTTTTTTTGTTTTCAATTTTTATTTTGTATTTTAAATTTTTGTTTTAATTTTTATTGTTTGTTATTTTTTATTTTTTTATTTTCTGTTTTTACTCTTTATTTTTTTAATAATTTTTGTTTTTAGTTTATGTCATTGCTATTTTTAATTTTTAATTTTAATTTTTATTTTTTAAATTGTTATGTGTTTACATTGTTGTGTAGTTATTTATTTTTTATTTCGTATTTTTTATTTTTAACTTGTTTATTTGCTTATTTTTGTTTATTTGTTTTCTTTTTCTTCATTTTTTATTGTTTAAGTTTTCACTTTTTGGTTTTTATTTTTGTTTTTTACTTTTTTTTACGGTTTTTAATTTTCTATTCTATGTTTTTTAGTTTTGTTTGTTTGTTGGTTTTTATTTTTGTTGTTTTTTTTGTTAAGTCTTTAATTGTGTTATTGTTTTATTGTTTTATTTTTCATTTTATTAGGTTTTTTTATTTTTTGTAGTTACTTTTTCAGTTCTTATTTTTATTTTTTGAGATTTTTCGTAAGTTGCTTTTTGTAGGTCATTTTTTGGGTAAAAAAATTAAAAGTATATACAAACAATAAAAGAACAAAAACAAAGAAGAATAAAATAAAAATAAGAAACTATAAAACAATAAAAAATGTAACAATAACCAATCTACATAACCAAACAATAACCAATCTATATAATCACAAATTCGAAATTACCCAACTTACACAAATTGAATGCAACACTAATCCCACACATCCTAGATAAGCACATATCCCACACAATCACATAGGGTTGGTTCTCATCACAGGTACACCACGACAGAAAGACTGATAAAAAGTAACAATTCATCAAAAATTACAACACATGTAACCGCGATTCGTTTCCACACTCCTAACAACAAATTAAGTTCCTTATCTCTTTTACAAACTCTGAACTGAAAATTTGGGACAAAAATTAATTGTACTTGAAATACATTACTCTTTGCTTGCTAATATTGTCGATGGATTTTGTGGGGAGACAATTGGAATTGGGAAAATCCCAGAACCAACAATCCATGGAATGAAGTGAAACAGAAAATCAACATCAGAAGCATGAGGCATATAGTGAAAGCCCCTCCCAATAGGATTTGTCAACCTGTACACATTATATTCTTCAAAATTAATAAATGCTATGTACCCCAAAAAAAAAAATCATAAAAGTTATTTTTCATGTAGTTGACACTAAGCCTATGTGGCCTAAGCTGGGATTTCGTTTCCTGTGACATGCGCAAGTTCTCTTCAAAGCTTTGTACGTTAATCAAATCTATAAGTTAGACAAACAATGACCAATACAAAATTGGTAACAAATTCATCTTCAGAGTCTTAGACATGAATCAAATTTATAACTTCAACCAATAATAACCCGACTCACATATATTGTATCCAACACCAATCGAACAACATGAACACTTACAATCATATCAAAATTGGAGCATAGTAACGCAGAACATAGAGACAGGAAAGAAATAATTAAAAAATCAAACCTTTTTAAGGACAGACTAATAATTACTCAAAACACCAAGAAAATTTACTCCAAACACCAGCAAGATCCGAAGGCTTGGGGGATATGTATTGAAGAATTCAATTGATTAGGGAGTGTGTTGTGAGTGCATTTGGGGAGAACGTGGGCAGAGTAGGAAGATCCGAACACTTGGGAAATATGTATTCAAGAATTCAATTGATTCGTGAGTGTGTTGTGAGTGTGTATGGGGAGAACATGGGCAGTGGGGAAGTTGTTACTGCGTTGGAAAGAAGTGGGCGAGAAGTTTAGGAGAGCTTTAAGAATATATACAAACAATAAAAGAACAAAAACAAAGAAGAATAAAATAAAAATAAGAAAATATAAAACAATAAAAAATGTGAAAATAAAAAATAAAAAATAAAAAATAAAAAACCAAAAAATGGCAAAACCAAAAATAAAGAAATGAAAATAAAAAATAAAATTAAAAACCAAAAATTACAAAAATTAAAATTACAAAATACAAAATAAAAAGCAAAAAATAAAAAATAAAAAATAAGAAGTAATAACAAAAAATAGAAAAATAAAAAATAGAAAAATAAAAAATAAAAATAAAAAGTAAAAAAGTAAAAAAGTAGAAAAACAGAAAAATAAGAATAAAAATAAAAAATAAAAAAATAAAAAATAAAGAAATAACGAATAACAAATAAAAAATAGGAACTACAAAATAAAAATTTGAAATTTGAAAAAATATAAAATAGAAATTAGAAAATTAAAATAAAATAAAAAATGAAGAAAATCTAACAATAAAAGAACATAGCCTATTTCAACCCACTTTAACCTACTTCACCCTTCTACCCACCCAATTTACCTACGAAAAAAACAGAGCCTTTGTAACATGTTTCCCCCTATATGGTGTGTTCTTATGAAGTACAGATTTGGAAAGTATAACTATGTTATTTACATTATAAATATTGTGATAATGTATGTAGTGACCATTGCATAACATCGAATTGAAACAAAAAATGATATGCGAACATAATGAGTATGGTAATACCACAAACTTAGCTCCACTAATATGAATATGAAGGGCAAGTTTGCGAACAAAATCTGCAATTGAAGAATATCCAGTAAGAATGAATACTTTTTCCATCAGTAATTGAAAGTAGTACTTACTACCACAAACTTGTCATCGTTGTAAAAAATAACTCTACAATCATATTTACATTATTTTGTCACATTTGACTTTTTAAATTAGAATTGAATTGCGTTGATTAGAATACAATTTATTCATGTTGTATTTAGTGCAACAGGAAACTAATTGCTGGTTATGTTGATTAGAATACAATTTCTCTTATATGAATTTTTAAACAATAACATACACTAATACAGTTTATCTTATTTGAATTTTTAAAAAATAACCCTACAATCATATTCATGTTGATTACAAAACAATTTTTTCACATTATTTTTAAAATACCATCGAATTCATGCATTACGAAAAATAAATATGGAGAATATTTAGAGGATTGTTGGATTATTTGTGTTCAATTTTTTCAAAATTTGAATTATTCACATCTAATAATCCATAATGCAGAAGTGACTCATGCACTCATACAATGGTGGGGGAAATGCGTTCGTGATTATTATTGGACAAAATTTTTTGGCAAAGTATTGGAATCTTAGTCGAATGTAAACTACTACAGATGCAACTGCAATGGAGAGGGGACTAAATTAAGTGCATGTTGTCCATGGCTTGTGTGAACCTTCATGGATATATATCATATGCACTGCAACACTGACAATGAAGGTGTATTTAATTTGTAATTAATCAAAAAGGGGGAAAAGAAAGATACAACGAAATCCACCATCAACTTCTGAACATTAGTTTGCCAATTTTCTGAAAGGATGTTGATATTCAAAAGGATGAGATTATTAATGTAAGTTACGTTTTCAATTATCAAAAAGTATGGGAAAAAGTAAACTTTGGAAAATGTAATTAGTTACATGTCTTTCCAATTTGGAATTTAACTTGGCAAAATACATCAAGTTTATATCCATGAGGTTATACTTTGTAAATTTGCATTGGCATTGTCGGATTCACCAATAATCAATAATGGGAATAGGAATGCAAGAAAAAGTCAATGAAGCACCTTGGGTGCCAAATCCAAAAATAATACGTTATCAGAATCTAGGGGTGTTTGGTAACAACAGCTTTTTGGAAAAAAAATAGCTGTTTAGAAGAATTTTAGCTGTTTTGACCAAGTCAAACAGCTAAAGGGTGTTTGGATATAGGGGTGTTTGGTAACAATAGCTTTTTGGAAAAAAATAGCTGTTTGGGAGAATTTTAGCTGTTTTGACCAAGTCAAACAGTTAAATGGTGTTTGGTAAAGAGCTGTTTGCAATAGCTGTTTGGCTCCAAAAAGCTCTTTTTGAAAAAGCTATTCCCATTAACCTTTTGAAAAGAGCTTTTTGTAGAAATGACATAATTGTCCATAAATTTGGAAAAATTACATACATCTCATTAACAACTAATTCATAAATAAGGGAATAAATGAAATTTTACCAACATATTTTTTAGAAACAGCTAATTTTTACCGAACACTTTTTCTAAAAACAGTTAATTCAAACAACTAATATAAACAGTTAATTCAAACAGCTAACAGCTAACAGCTAATACAAACAGCTAACAGCTAACAGCTAACACCTGTTTACCAAACAGGACCTATATAATATTCTGCTAGACTGCTAGTAAGTTCAAACACCAGAATATACAGGATTGCAATAATAAGTCAAAATATGTTATATTACGTAAACTAATTCAAAAAAAAAAAATGAAGCACACATTGCGGTCTTTCATTAAACTAATTTGATAATGGAGACAATAACACATATATACATATATATGTTTCGAATTTGTGAAATTATACTTGTAAAAATTCCCCTAATCCTAACATTATAAAAATATCATAAATATACTAAAAGGTGTTCACATGTGAACATTTGCAACAATACCAATGAACTTATATAGACGAATGTGGTTATTAATTTACTTCCCTTGTTAGATATCGAATATTAATTTCATTAACCTGTTTAGTATCTTTCAACTTAACATTAACATTCAAGGATTTATCTAACTTAAATTTAATCATGCTAGCTGCTAGTAAATGCTAATAAGTTACAACAATACCACTGGGGGCATTCCCACAAATCATGCATCACACCATTACCCAATCTCAATGCAAAGTTTAATACTAACTTAAAGGATAGAAACAATGTCACATATATCTTCTAGGGGCCTAACTTAGAGGATAATCTACTAAAACCTCAAAAACATGAATACAGAGTAATAAGTGCAAAATTTCAAAGTCCAAGAATTATATTAACTGAAGTTAGAAAATGATTACATAAATTGAATTGGGAGAAACTCTCAATATTTTCTTATATTATAGATAATCTCTTCATTTAATTTGAAGAAATAAAATTACAGAGTAATAAGTGCAAAATTTCAAAGTCCAAGAATTATATTAACTAAAGTTAGAAAATGATTACATAAATTGAATTGGGGGAAATTCTCAACATTTTGTTATAGTATAGATAATCTCTTCGTTTATTTTGAAGAAATAAAATGAAAGAGATAATCAGCTAGATTTATATTTAATACCTATCAATGATATACCAACAATCATCAGAATTTAAAAAAGTAATCAATCAGATTAGCCACAAATATCAAAAACTCATCACAACTACCAACAAAATTAAACAAACCAAAACAACTATTACATAATTTTAACATCACACAAACTGGAACTAAAAAATTTTGACATCCACTTCTGCTAATGCATTATCTATCCCACCAAACATCAAGCAGAAACAGCAAAACGAAAAGATTCAGGACTACACGGCTTCACTGGAAATTTGCAATTAAAAAACAACCAGCACAACACTAATCTCAAATTCCTCATCAGAGTTGTATACATGAATCAAATTTGTAACTTAAACTAACAATAACCCATACAAAACTAATCACAAATTCCGAAATTACCCAAATCACATAAATTGAATACAAAACCAATCGAACAGAATCCAAAACCAATCCAAAACAAATCACAACGTGAGGATTATGCTTACCTAGGAAGATCAAAATCCTTTGGAATATGTTTAGAAGAATTCACTTGATTAATTGCAAACGATGTATGAGATAGAAGAGGATGCCATGAGGTAAGAGGTGAGAATGGGGGTATTGACAGACTGTGAAAGCCAAAAGCACAGAGCCGTTTGAGGAGAACTTCAGCAGGGAGCAATGAGCAGTTACTAAATTGTCACCGTGTTTGAGAGACGTGGGGGGCCAAATTTGTGAGTGTTTAGGAGTCTGACGGAGTTGGGAACCATATCATAACCAAGTAAGATTTTTTTTAAAAAAAATAAAGGTGAATTAACAGAAAAATTATGGAACATATCTCGAAATGCCTTCCACAAGCTCCTTTCTCTCTCCTGCTCCAATCTCTACACCTTCAATTGCAACGACCAATTCAAAACCGAGTAATATTTATTTTGTAAAAAAAAAAATCAAAGATAAATTAAAAGAATGATTGTGCAACATAAATTAAACGATTACCAAGAACACACTCGAATCAACCTAGAACACAAAAAACCTCTCAGATCTTGCACACAAAGAAAAATCTGGAAATGGATCTGGAAATGCCAAACGGCCGAGAACATACTCGATTCAACCAAGAACACAAAAACCTCTCATATCACGCACAATTTCCCACAACTTGCGCCGGGGGTCAGCATATGGAAGAATTTATAAGCTGGGGTTGCACATGAACTGATAGAGGCATTAAATTAAAGAAAGAAAAGATGAAAGATGGTACAAAGAAAAGGACAGCTGAACTAGATTTTGAAGAGGGGCATGGACTCAACATACTGAGAACAAAAACAAAACAAAACCCACCTTCAACGAACAGGCAAAAAATAGAAGCAATGCTCTCAAAATCATTCAGAAGACAAAATCTGTGAGAGAATGAAGGCGTGTTGAGGAGGGAACCAGCATAAATCACAATAGAAAACAAAAGGGTTTCTGGTGTTGTTGTTCTTGTCAGCCAATGTTGTCTCTTTTTTCCTTCATTTTTGGTTGAGAAGGGAAGAAATTTAGGGTCATCTCATCTGCAGTTAGAATTTTTGCAACTGGGTCAAACAGATCCAAGCTAATTTTGATTCTACATTTTGCAAATTTGAAGTTGTAGGAGCAGAATTCGAGGTGTCTTCTTCAATGGCTGTCGTTTCCTTTTGAAAAGCGTTGGGCTTGGAAGTTCAATCTCCTCTATTTTCTCTATGAATGCGGGAAGGAAGAAGCACAACGCTTCTTTTGCTCCTTTCTCTCTTCTCCTCCAATCTCTTCACCTTCAATTGCAAAGATCTGTAAATTTTGGGGGGTTTCGGACTAGAACGCCTGAAGAGAAATTTAAGGGGCAGAGAGAAGATGGAGGCCATGCAGTGAGAAGATGCTTTCCAGCCAGTGACAGAAGGAATGGAATTGAATGAAAGCTTTGCAGCCATGGTTGGATGATAGCTTTGCAGCCATGGGAAGATGACGGTCAGAAGATAAAGACAGTGAGAGAAAGAAAGGGAGAGATAAAGACTGAGAGAGGAAATGCTTTCTAGCCATGGGAATATTAAAGGCAAACCACGTTCTCTGCAAACCACATTCAGCTTTATGGGGTGGATGGTTGATTTTTTGCAGCTTTATTTTTTGTTCTGATAATTTAAATCAATGGTTATTAGTGATTGAGAATATAGATCGTACGGCTGAAAATTGTTAATTCATGAGAATTTAGGAAACGACAGTTATTAAAACTTTGCTTTTATGTATTATATAGATGCTAGGCATAAATCGAGATATTGTTGAGCATAAGATTCCCCTCTATTCAGATGCGGAGCCCGTAAAATAGAAGTTCCATAGAATGAAGCTGGAATGGACCCTCAACATAGAGGAAGAAGTCCAAAAACAATTGGACACTAACTTTATCAGGGTTGCACAATACCCTTTGTGGGTAGCTAACATAATTCCAATCCCTAAAAAGGATGAAAGGGTCCAGATGTGCATAGGTTTTAGGGATCTCAACATGACAAGTCCAAAAGATGACTTTCCTTTGCAACATATAGACATTTTGGTTAATAACACTGGTGGTCATGCTGCCCTGTCATTTATGGATGGGTATGCTAGATATAATTAGATCAAGATGGCCGAGTAAGACATAGAAAGGACTACCTTCTTTGCCCTTTGGGGAAGCTATGTTATACTGTGATGTCATTTGGGTAAAAAAATGCTAGGGCAACATATCAAAGAACTGTCGTTACCCTACTGCATGATCCGACGCATAAGGTGACAGAGGTATATGTAGAGCAAATGATCATAAAATCCAAGAGAGCAGGCCATGTCCTAACTCTATAAAAGTTCTTTATGAGATTAAGGAAATATAACATGTGCCTCAGCCCAGCAAAATGTGCATTTGGGGTCACCTCTAGCAAACTACTAGAGTATGTGGTTAGCCTAAGAGAAATTGAAGCCGATCCCTTAAAAATCAAAGTCACCTAGGAGATGCCATCTCCCATGACTGAAAAGGAAATACACAATTTTTTGGGACGTTTACAATATATTAGTCACTTTATATCCAGGTTAACCATGGTATGTGAGCCCATCTTCAAGAAATTGAAGAAAGGGTTCAAGCCACAATAGGATCAATGTTGCCAAGAAGTAATTGGTAGAATTAAGGAATACCTCTCTGACCCACCAGTGTTATTCCTCCACAGCTTCGTAGTCCTCTTAACCTATACCTCATAAGTACTGCAATAACAATGGGCGCCATGCTTACATAGAAAATTGAGGGAGAAGAAATAGTAATCTACTACTTGAGTAAGAAATTCCTTGAGTATGAAACTCGGTATTCACCCTTGGGAAAACTATCCTCGCCTTAGTAAGGGCATCTAATAACCTTAAACATTATATGTTAGCCCGTGCAAAACATGTGGTTACACCAATGGACCCCATAAAGTACTTACTATAGTAGCCGGTGATCAACGAAAAGGTGGCCAAGGGATAGTTATGTTATCAGAATTTAAAATTCACTACCTCCCAAAAAAAGTGATTAAGGTAAGAGTTGTGTCTAATTTCTTAGCATATTTGCCAATAGACGATCAAGAAGAAGAGACCTATGATTTTCGTGATGCAGGGATTCCCTAAGTAGAGGATGACACATGGTTGATGTACTTTGATGGGGCCTTAAAACAACAGGGATTCGAAGCAAGCATCCTACTCATATCCCTTGAAGGGGCACACACCACAATCTTCATCAAACTAGACTTCAACATTATTAACAATGTTACCGAGCACAAAGCCTACATCATCGAGTTGCAACCGGCAGTCGAAATAAGGGTGAAGAATATAAAAGTGTATGGTGATTCCAACCTCATAATCAACCAAATATCACAGAGGTGGAAGGTAAGGACCGATTCCTTAGCACCATACCAAGCCCACCTAGTTGAACCTATGAAAAAGTTTACCCACATCACATATACCTACTTGTCATGTGAGGAGAATCAGTTTGTCGATGCCCTGGCAAAGTTAGCTTCGATGATGAACATCCCAAGTGACATCCACTCTATGCCATTAGTAGTGGAAAGTAAGGACAACCCCGTACATTACCATGTATTAGAAGCATGTCGTGTCAACCTAGATGCATGGTATTATGACATATACCAATACTAACCAAAAGGGGGATACCTGCCTGAGTCCTCCTCGAAAGCCTAGCATGCATTGCCAATGTTGGCTTCGCAATACTTTGAGGATAAGGGGAAGTTATATAAAAAGACTAACATGGGTATTAATTTGCTTTGTGTCACCTAGGAGGAGGGCCTGCGAAGGAAGTCTATGGAGGAGAATGCGGACTGTGTATAAACGGTCGCATGTTAGCAAAGAAGGTCCAACGGATGGAATATTACTAGTCCACCCTTTTTCCTTTTGACATGAACCTCTCCATGGCCCATCTTGGTCGGGGGAATTGACATCATTGGGAGAATAACCTCTAAAGGAACTAGAGGGCATGAATATGTGCTTGTACCAATAGACTACTTCACAACAATGGATGGAAGCAGCATTGCATGCCAAAATCACTTCAAAATATGTGGCGAAGTTCATCATGTATAACATTATATAGTGGTATGAGGTGCCACATGAACTGATAAGTGATCAGTGTAGTCACTTTAAGAAAGAGTGGTTAGCTTACTAGAGAAGTATAAAATCTAGTATCGCAAATCTTACCCCCTACTGACCACAGATAAATGGAGCTATAGAAGCTACCAACAAGAACGTGCAGAAGATAATTGACAACATGGTCAAGGACCATAAAGACTGGTAGGACGAGTTGTCATTTACCTTATGGGGGTATCTGATAGGGCCACAAGTGCACGGGGGCGTTGTAGCAAATCAAAGTTGCCTCCTACGAGGACTAGGTTGATCTATTAGGTCTTATCCCCTTAAGATAGGCTAAGTGAATCAATACTTGATGTTGAAATTAAAGTAATCAACTATCTAATCTAATCGATAAATAATCAAGGAATCATACAAAATTAGTAATCTCTAAAGTCATGTATCAATCAAGCATTTCTTCCTCAATAGATTATTTTAAAATCGACAAACAAAGTATCACAACCCTCTTTTATGGTGAAGTGAAATACCTAAATCTAACCAATTACCATTTCTTAAGGGCTCCTGATTTGTTTAGGATCATTAAGCATGTGATTATCATATTCCTGGTTTCTTAATCGGTGTGACTTTCTCAAAACACTACATAATCAAGTCAAATCCTAGGGTTCTAGTATTGAATTTCACCTTTCAATTGTTCATCCAAGACCCAAAACATGCAAGAAAGTGATCAAATTTTTTATAAGACAATAAACATCTAGATCCAATAAAACAATCCAATAATTCCAAAATACTCAAAGAGATTAACACCAGATGAAGAACACAACTAGTATTTACATAAATCCAAAATCAAAACAATAAAAGATAATAAAAATTACAAATCATAAATCCAAAGATAATAAGAAAAGAGAAAAGAGAAGGGAAAAGAAGAGAAATGGCCGGTCAATTAATATGCTTAAATCCGTCGATTGCAAACTCGACATAGAATCCTTGCAAATCTTCACTTCAATTCACTCTCTCTTTCTAAAATCCTAATCTAATTGACAAACTTGAAGACAGAGAAATGGAATGGATGTTGAAATGAGGTTGCCAATAACCTTTTTATAGTGAAACTGCCTGGAAGTCGAAAAGTCGTGAGAAAACAAACAGCCTTAGGGAAATGAGGACACCACAGACCGTGGGCACTACCACGAACCCTCCGTGGTGGCCACTGTTTCGACATTCTTCTTTTTTGTCTTCCTTCCACGGGTATGATAACTGGGGGGCATTCATCTGGAGTCAAGCTACACTCATATAAGGGTCAGATCTGGGGTAAAATAGCCCAAAAAACTGCAAAACACAGAGAATAACCATACTCGAGCATAAAACGGGAAAAGTAGCATAGATTATAACATCAAATACACAATTCTCTCTAAAAATGGCACAAAATGACCTCAAAAATGTGTGCACTTTAAGGACTTATCAAGCTCCTCCATATTTAAACTGTTGCTTGTCCTTACGCGAACACTATATGAAACCGATAAAGGGAGATGCATCTAGGACTCAAAACGGTTAATAACCTCCTTAAAGGAGGCAAGTGATAGCATATGACCAGCGAGAATAGCAATCAATGGTAACCCCAAGTAGGGAGCAATTAGGAGGAGGAGAATGTTTCCAAAAAAGTAGGAGACCACAAGCTTGATATCAAACTTGATCACCCCCCAAAGAACCATAAAGCATGTCATGCAAGTACATGGAATTGAATAGAGCCAAATGAACTGGTAGAACCTCACTTTTGGGACATGTGAATCACTCCAACTCATGTGTTTGAAATACAACATAGGTTCACTTAAAACTCATTCTAAAGATGCAATCTACCATATACTTTTCAAAACTCTCAAATTCTCTACCATTAAAAATGCAATGCATAAGGCAATCAAGAGGACTTTTAGGCCATAACGTAGGAAGAAGGGTTAAGGGCAAGGAGTGGACAAATGCATTTGGAACAACATGAAGCTACTTAGCCAAGTGACTGGGGAGCAACAAACAAACCACCAGGCAACTATGAAGTTCACCAACACTCCAAACCTCAACAATTCAATGAACATACCCCTTGAACGAAATAGGAAATGAGTTAACAAAGAAAGGAACTTAAGCTATTTACATATCCAATGCCAATCACTTAGTTTTTTTTTTCTTTTTCTCCTCACTCTCTTTTCTTTCTTCGCTTTTTTACAACATTTTTCTCTTTTTTTCTCCTTTTTTTCCTTGTTTTAGAAAATGAAATAAGAAGTTCAATTATTGAAAGGGATAGGACCATCAATTGTCAACTCATAATCTAACACATATACACAACCCAAATAAGAGGAAACCAAAGCAAATGCTCAATGTCATCAATCCTTGAACAAACCAATGCGCCAAAGCCACCTTAAACTCAATTACTCCCAAAACCACCTACTGCATAGATGAAGTGATACTCCATAGATTTGGCTTAAAGGTTAGGAACATATGTTTGGTCAAGGGCTAATATAAAGGGATCACAACAAAGACGGAAAGAAGCTCAAAGGAGCTAGTAAGGGGGAAAAACATATAAGACAGCGGTAGGCTATTTGATTGTGTGGCTAAAATGACCAAAGAAAGAAATGCCTCTATCATATCACTAATTATGCACATGCTAATATGGTTTTGAGTAAGAGTCAAGGCAAGTTCTAAAGATGCAACATGAAAAAGTCACACACACGAAAGAACATAGGACTAAATATAACTATTAGTCCAAATAAGGTTCAAAATCTCACGGACATCTAACAAATTCTCAATTAGCTTATTAAATGACTCCTATGTACCAATATTAGTGCTTAAGACTCTAAGGGGTAACAAAGTTCTCAATCAAGACAAGGGTGTTAGAACAAGAATATTTACAAAACCTTTACAAATTTTAGCACCGAAAGGGTTTACATATCAAAAGTTACTCAAGCTCATGACAGCTATTTTAGCTATCAAAAACATCATTCAAGGGAACCTCAAACTAATCCACACTGCCCCTAATACAATCCTATATGCAAACCTAAAATGCAACTAAATGCAAAATAGTAATGCAAACAAAAGGAAACCTAAAACTACATGCTCTAACATGTATGCAAGCTAATAACTGCTGTCTTAAAATACCGCAAGTGCACAGCGTAACTGTATCTAGCAACCGATAAATACGGATCGAATCCATAGGGAACCTACTTTTAACTACCAGAACTAATCGACTAACTCAATCTAGGCAGAATAATTCAGGTTGATAAAAACTGAAAGTCAGCGGGTCTAATCTGCTGAGAACTAATGAAATTTAACTATTCAATAAATGACAGGAATCTCAGGTTGGGGTTCACCACACTATTATAGCTCATGAATCATGAACCAGAACTTGCAAATCTACCCATACAAATGATTAGAATGGAAAGACTACAAACTGAAGCACATCTATGTCTTCTCTCAAAGGTCAGTAAACTGACTAAGTGAACCCAGTTATCTATTTTCATAAAACTAGAATTCTCAAAGTCACAAGGTTAAGTAATAAAAAAAAATCCCAATTGATACCCTAATTGTTCCGACGTTAAGTAAATTAATTGCCCACAAAGACGTACTAGAAGAAGGATTCAACTTTCATTGATCTCTCAAATCCTAATTAAGAACAACGAATAAAGCTCTTTCAAGCAATTCGCTAAGCAATTAGTAATCTAAGCAGGAATCCAATTCGCAAGCCTGAATAATTCACAAACAACCTATAACATGATTTGATTCGGCATAACAGGGGTTAATCCCAACCCAAGATGAAGGAATTTAGCCAACAATCATATTGAATGCAATAATTTCAAAACTTAATTCAATAGACATGGGTGAACAACCAAAACCCTGAAAAGCGATGTCAAAAGAGAAAGGGGAAAGAAGCAAACTTGAATTAATTGTCGCTGAAAGGTAATACAATCTTCAGTCTTGATGAACTCAATCCGAAAGCATCAATAAACTCTCCTAATGAAAACCTAGAAATCTCCTCTCAAAAGTGCTGTCAAAAGAAAAAAGGGAGTCCCGAAAAACTGCATCGAATGGCGTGTAAGTCACGGCGGCCCGGGGCAGCAACACAGGCATGCCTTTGCGCATGGGGTAACCATGTTCCCCTGGCTGGGGGTGGCACGAGCACGGGGTTGCCGTGCCACCTTGCTACCCCATGGTTCGTGATTTTTCGGCACAGCATGACCATGCCGGTTAGCATGGGTCCGCGTGCCGAATCTCCGGGTTTAGCCGGTCGCTTTCTTGACTTGCAACTTGTCATCTTAGCCCTTCTTTCTACCAATGTCAGCGGATTTTCTCGGTTTCCTAACAGCAACTCCTGAAAACACGAAACATCGCTATTTAAGTAAAATTTAGACCAAAGGAAGCTAATTTGACCCTTTCTCCTCAAGATCAAACATGAAAGCAATAGAAAAGGGAATCAACTAGAGGCTAAAATAAGGTCAAAATAGAGATTTATCGATAACCTAAATGAAAAACATGGAACTACCCTTCCCCCATGCTTAGATAAAGCATTATTATTCAAAGGAAAGAAAGTAAGAGATGGGAAAGGGAAAACAAAAAAGAACATTCCCACCAGGTTAGGTGCTAAGTGCACCTAAGCTAAGGCCTCCTCGTAAACAGGGTAAATGGACCATCAGCCACTCCATTATAACTTCAAGACATAGCCCACCACATCAAACTCCGTCAATGCACGTAGAAGTTTATCGAACACCACCGCATGGGATTTGTAAGCATGGCAGTGATAGAGCATTAATATAACAATGCAGAAAGTTAGCACTCTTCTCATCAAACCAAATGCAATAGAAAAATTAAAATAGAAAACGAAGAAAGTATTCCATATGATTTTTTTAGGTGCACCCACTAGGTACATGAACTATGGGTCAAGAGAAACATTATACCCATTAAAGTAAACTGAGAACATAAAATTAACAACATTCCTACCCAGTGTATTTAACATGTTATTCTCATAGACCAAATCATTATTAGCATCAAAAATTATAGGATTATTAATGGGCACATCAATGTAATACTCAGGAGAAGGAGAGGGTTATAAATACATAGGTGAAACGTGGGAATGATCAAGAGGATTGGGAATAATAATATTAT
The DNA here is from genome assembly GCA_029747015.1 of Carnegiea gigantea. NCBI lineage: Eukaryota > Viridiplantae > Streptophyta > Magnoliopsida > Caryophyllales > Cactaceae > Carnegiea > Carnegiea gigantea. The sequence goes on from JAKOGI010001503.1 coordinate 147,389, forward strand.
CAAAACCAAGGTTAGGAGACTCCTCATGCATAAAAACATTGCGTGACTCCTCCAAAGGAGTCTTATCTAGATCTGCACCTGATCATAAGTATCTTCTAACTCAAAACATGCATCAACAACACTTAACCTAGCAATTCCCCCCAAAAGGCCCACCTACTTCGAGCCCCATGCACTGAGCTAAAGGGAAGGATGAATCAAGTAAGGTCAAGACAATATTAGTATTGTCCATGCATGATACAAAGTCTAGTTGAGCATAGAATGCATAATAAGGGCATATATTGATAGCATGGTCAGAGGAATTACACAAGTCACACCAAAAAGGGGCATAATAAGATCTAGAATAAATGTACAATGATCAAAGAATGAATATCTAGAAATACGACTAGCCCTCTCAAATTCGAATAAATGCCAAGCAATCTACTCAATCAAATACCATGCCTTACAATTTCACAAGAAAACCCAAGTACTCTAAAAGAATATGAGTTTCGCAATTCACACCCTCATCAACAATGTCCAATATTTTCTGTTTACCCACACAATAGCCACATTGAGTAAGAAAAGTATGCGAACACTTAAAATATCTTAAAAATAATTCATGCTCGAATTGAGGGAAATGGAGAATGGCCATTGTTTTTTCCTCAAATTTTTTTATCTTTTTTAATTTTCAAATTTTTTTTTCAAAGAAAAATAAAATGCTTAGTCAAACCTATTGAGAAAAACCCAATATCCAATAATAGTCTCCAACAACGGGGACAAGAACTTGACAGGGCCGCAAGCATATGGTGACGTTGTAGCAAATCAAAGTCGTCTCCCACAAGAACTAGATTGCTCTATTGGGCCTTATTCCCTTAGGATAGGCTTCGAATCAATAATTGATATTGAAATTAAACTAATCAACTATTTAATCTAATGGATAAATAATCAACGAATTATACAAAACTAGGAATTTCTCAATTCATGTATCAATCTGTAATAACCCAATCCTAACCCATATTTATTTATTTAAATCATATTTATTTATTTAATTAATCATCTTTACTCATTTAATTAATCATGTTTATTAATTTAATCACTCATGGGTATTTGTTTAACCAAATCATGTTTATTAATTCAATTGCACTCAATTTGTATGTTTACCGAATTATTTTATGTGATTTAAATTTTTCGCTTTCATTTATCACATTTAATGATCCCGATTGGGGTATATTTCATTTGGGTCCTATTTTGCAATTCAAGTTTCATTGATTGTTAATTCAAGTTATTCAAGTTTTGTTGATTGATTAAATTTTAGGTGAATCGATAGTAGGTCTCGATAATTATAATTGAGCGTTAAATTATTTTCCATAACGTCACAAAATTTTAAGTTTTAGCTAGCAAAAACTTGTACCCGAATTCATTTATTTTGGCCCAATTCACCTGGCCCAAATTATGGCCCAATTCTATTAGGCTCAAATTTTGGCCCAATTTAAAGCCCGATAATTTTGCTTAATTAAATGTACCTAATTACCAAGATTTATATATAATTATATTTAGTTAAAAGCTACTTTTGGAGGATAAATTTTAGCCAAGTATTTAAGATCATTTCAAGCCAGGCAAGAAACATATCTCACAAACCCATCTCCCTATTCTCTCTCCCTCATAGCCATGACATCCACCCCCCCTTTAGCCACTGTTTGCCGCCATGAGCACCTTCTTGGAGCAACCATAGCCACCAGCCCACCACCACTAGCTCAGCCATCATCCCCTCTCAACTCCCACCTTCATCAATCACTTCTCTCACCAGTTATACCTCTTTTTCAAACATAAAAGTGAGTAAACCCTACCTTAATTTGAATATATTTTTGGTTTTAGGATTGTTTTAGTTGTGATTCATGCTCTTGAGATCGAAGTAGATGTTATCATGTAAATTTTATTGATTTTGGGGATATTGATCATGGTGGGTTGAGCTTGAAGCACGTTAAGGTTAGGGTTTTGTCATGATCAACTTAGCTTAAGTCAAGTGATGGATTTGTATTGTTTTGTATATGATTTTGTAATCTTTAGTCTCATTGATGATTATGATGATATTTTTGGTGGTTTAGAATGATTTCAAGTGAGGATTTATGTGAAAAAAAGAGGAGAAAGCAAAAACAGTGAGGGCTAAAAAGGGCAGAAAATAGGGGTGACTTTGAGATTAAATTGGTAATGATCGGCCCACTAAACAATTATGATTGTTGTTGGGTAGATAGGTCAATGTGTTAGCTTTCAAAAGCATTTTGAATCCCTTAATCCGAGTTCTGTGGACAAAGTTATTGTCGTTTTACGAGAACTACGAAGGTTAGACTAAAATTGATACACTTGTGTTCTAGCTTCATTTTGGGAACCCTATTGTGCGAATCATATTTTATATTATAAATGAATTTTTTTTGGGACTTCAATATTTCCATATTGGGATTTTAGGTCTCCATTTGAGATCAGGGGTGAAAGTTATGAATTTTTGAAGTGAACTGACCTGCTTTGGTGCAAATTGGGCTGTTATTGCAATTTTTATGCAGCGTATACTTGGAGGAAAATTCTGAAAATTTTACTATAAATTGTCCATATTATTTTTGAATTCCTATACGATTTCATGAATTTTGGTGATTTTTGGAAGCATTTTGAGTAATTGTGTAAAGAGCAATAATAAAGACTGAGTGAGATTGATCATGCACTCGTTTTGTATATTTTGGGCAAAGTAAGGTTATTTAAGCAGGGAAACAAATGTTTATGGGGTTTAATAGGCCATTTAGCTCAATTATGGAGAGAAAGGAAGACAAGTATGGGTTGTGGGAGTATATTTTATGAGTTATAGACTTTACAAAGGAAAATATGAAGTTTAATGAGTTTAATAGCTTCTATGATTTTCAATGACTCATTTGGGGTGGAAAACGATGTTTATTGGGCTTGTGAATTAAATATGGAAAGTGGGGAGAATTTTTAATTCTGAAACCATATTTATCAGACCAAGTTATTGTAGTTTATGCTATTTTGAACCAAGATATATCTCTCTTGGCCTCAAACCTTTATTACTTACTCAATTCAAAATGTATCAAATGTATTTATCAAGCCAATCTATTGTACTCACTGTTATCTTGAACCAAACCATACATCAACGAGCCTTAAACCCATATCAAAAACCTATCTCAGAAAAGGTCACAACCGCTCTCTCAATTGTCACCATCAAGGCTTTTTCCTTTGTAATCTCATTTATCTCATTGTGCTCTATTTTACTTTCATTTTCTTTATATTGGATTTAATTAGTTTTATTAATTCAGCTTTGAAGTTATATTGAAGTATCCAAGTTATGTATACCATTTAATTACTAAATTTCTATTACACATACTTACTCAATTATGTGAGTAAGGATCATTTACTGATGACACATACCTACAATGACATTTATGAAATAGAATCAAGGCCTAGTTATCATTTTCTGTTCTGCATAAGTGTTATCAAGTCAGAACATATTTATAAAGTCAGATAACATTTATGAAACAAATGACATTTATCAAGTCAGATGACATTTTTTTAAAGACTCAAGGTACGTCCATTGCCTGTATCAAGTTACAACTCTTAATAAGTTTATTAATGAATCGGTTTGTATAGTGATTTGCTATTTAACTTGTGACCCCGTCAGTTATCATCTATAGGGCATCATCCTATCATTTACTCACGCGGCTTTAGGTCAATTCTTGATCAGATTCGCAGGCTATACCAATGTATAGATCATATCATTGCAAGGGGTTTACATCCAGATAATAATGAGCAATTCATTTTCATATTACTTTTATTTTCATTATTATTGCGAACTAAATGAGTTGCAAAGGAGAGTACCCATCAACAGTATTTCTACGCTCATTTTGCAATACAGGAATGCATGCACTGAGTTTTAGCTCCCATTTTTGAATTGTTTTCATGTTTTCCATTTTAGGTGATGAAGTATCACATGTTTCTCCATTTAGCAAGCCCTTTTGAAAGTCATCAGATGCTCACAGTGGATTCAGCATGGCATGAATGTTGGGATCGGCCTCAGGGTTAAGCTGGGTCTATTCAATATACTTGTGTAGTGTGGAGTGTGAGTTAGCACATGGTACGATTAAGTCAATTATATTAAAGTTGAACTATTATAGACTTTGGTTTTGGAGTGTTTTAGTTTAATAGATATTGTGATTTGAATATGAGTTGCAAGATTAACGGGTTTCAGTGAGCCCTATCCTTATCAGGACGGCGATAGCACCTTCAATCATTAAGTCTTTCACTGTAGTTTTGCATAAATCATGTCATTAGCATTTTGGGGGCATTATAGAATCAAGCATTTCTTCCTGAATAGATTATTTTAAAACTGACAATCGAAGTAACACAACCCTTCTTGATGGTGAAGTGAAATATCTAAATCTAACCAATTACCATTTCCCAAGGGCTCTCGATTTGTTTAAGATCATTAAGCATGCGATTGTCATATTTGTGGTTTATCAATCAGTGTGACTTTCTCAAGACTCCACACGCAGTGAATTTCACCTTTCAGTTCTTCATCTAACATCTAAAACATGCAAGAAGGTGATCAAAATTCTTGTAAGATAATAAATATCTAGGATCCAATAAAATAATCCAACAATTCCAAAATACTCAAAGATATTAACACCAGATCAAGACCATAACTAGCATTTTCATAAATCCAAAATGAAAACAATAAAAGATAATAAAAATTTCAAAGTGCAAATCCAAAGATAGTGAGAAAAGAGGAGAAGAGAAGAGAAGAGAAGAGAAAAGAAATGTTCAGTCAATTAACGTGCTTGAATCCGTAGATTGCAAACCTAGCATGGAATCTTTGCAAATCTTCACTTCTTCATTATCTCCTTCTGAAATCCTAATCTAATTGACAAATTTGAAGATAGGAAAATGGAATGGATGTTGAAATGAGGTTGCAAATAGCCTTTTTATAGCAAAATCGCCTGGAAGTCGAACAATCACAAGAAATAATGGAATAAAAACTGGCTGGAAGCTTGTTAAGCCAAAAATCATGCATGGCTTTAATAATTATTTTGATTATATTATATATTATTGCATCTAATTTACTTTGTTTTATATATTTTTCACATTAGGCATTAATAAAATAAAAAGAGAAGAGAAGATGTCGAAGTTCGGGTTTTACACACTTGGCTATAAAGACGGTCCAAAATTAATAATTTATGAAAAATATTATTTCTATAATTATTTAATTGGGCTAGGGTTTCAAGAGTTGGAGAAGTGCTAGACGTCTTGAGGGAGAAGAAGTTTAAGGAAGAAAGGAAGAAAGAAACTCTATTCACTAACCCTAATCACCCTCACTATAAATCATAATCCCACATCCTCCATCATGCATTAACATCCTCACCAATCAACCCCGCGCAACCTTCAATCACCCCTCACCACCAAAACACCAAATCTCATACATAATCATATTTCTCATCCATCCTTCCCCATCATCATCAACATCAAATTGATCATCATCATCCTCAACTCAACACCCTCATCACACGCCAATATCACAATCAAGTCACGACCCTTCTTCTTCTTATTTTGATTTCTATTTTTTTTGTGTTTAGTTTACTATTAAACATGAACCCTTTGGTTAGTTGCGATTTTATGAGTGAGTAATTTTTTTGTGCTTAATATAATATATTTGAAACCATGCTAAGTTGATTATTTTGAAACAAGTTCCATACTTTATTGTCTAGTTGATTTATATTCATGATTCTTCAGCGATTAGTATTTATCGTTCATGATATTCATATTATATTAATTAGAATGCATGCTAGTTAGTTTAATATGAATTCATGTGATAGTTTAAAGGGCTTTAATACATAAAAGTTATTATCTTTTAAGCAATAGTATCACCCTAATTAATCATGGATGACTCAAACCCATCTCTTTTAATTAGGTAATTGTATAGATCTTTGTTAAATTGATTTGTTGGTAAATTGGTTACAAAGCACTAGATGATGTTTTTCCAATACGTAATGCTCTAGTTTGATTAAATTCTTATGCTGGTGTAGAGGTTATCAAATTAGTAGGGTTTATATTAGGATTAGACCTAATTAAACTATAATATAAGGAAAAATGAGAAAGAGCCGCTGGTGGGTGTCTTCTACAGTTTAACTCATGGATAAAATCGGCTTGTGTGTTAATGATAAATATTAATTTGCATGGTGGATATAGATTATGCTAAGTATTTCTCATAAATTTGATATCTTTTGATAATTATTTGTTGCTTTTCGTTAATTTGTTTACTTTGTCAACTTTTGTTCTACAATTATTAGCTTTGATATAAATTTCGTTCCCTCCCCCCCAAAAAGAATAGTTCTTTAGGAGTGTCTTGGTAATTTTAGATTAGTGAGATTTTGATTTTTTGAGTGATTATAATTTTCACATTTGATTTATATTCTGTTTTGCTTTTTAATTACCAGTTTGTTAGAAATTAGGTTAAAATTAGTTCTTTCATTTTATTTCAATTTTTAATCCATCCTAGGGTTTATATAGTGTCCTAATATGCATCTATTTAATTTCGAAATTTTTGGAAATTATTTGATAATTTTTCAGAATTATTTCATGAATTAAATATGTGCAGGTTTTTATTTCAACAGATCTGAAAATTACGTTTTTAATTTTTATTTCATGCGTTTTAGGCGTTATTGTGTCCAAAAAATTATATCCTTAAATTTGGGTAATTTTGTTAATTGATTTCATATTTATATTAGTGCAGTTTTTTTATTTTCTAATTTCAGATTTAATTTTCTGTTTTATTATTCTGCAGTAGTTTTCTGTTTTAATTTTTCTAAAATTAATTAGATATAATTCTAGAGTTATAAGCTTACAGACTTGAAGAATATTATTTTAGGTTACTGATTTTTAATATTAATTTTCTATTTGTTATTTTTTTGTTTTCATTTTTAGTTGAAGATTGAGTTATTATTCTTTTTTTATATTTCTAGATTGTTCAGGATAGCTATTTACTGTTTTATTTTCAGAATTAAATTTAGAATATTTAGGAGTAATATTAAGTATTTTTTAGATTTTTTATTTATTAAATTTGATTTATTTTAGAATTACAAGGAGTAGAAACAATAAATTAGAGTAGTAAAATCACTAAGTACTAAACTAGCCTTTTGACATAATCTTTCCTCGTGGGATCGATCCCTACTTTCCTATGCTATAAAAATTATTTATAAATCGAAGTAGTGGTTAAATTTGTAACTCCACGATAAGCTTTACAAATTTTGGCGCCGTTGCCGGGAAAAGAAAACAAATTGCTAGTTTACTTCTATTTAATTTTACTGCTCTTATTGTTTTGTTTTAACTCTAGTATTTTAATTTTTTGTAGATATCCCGTAATGTATGAGATTAAGGAGTGATAAGGAAATTGGTGAGGACAAGGAGCAAACATTGGTAGAAAAAAAAAAAATGAAGACGGATATCCTAACTCAGTAGGTCTTAAGACCAGAGAGGTAAGAATGTCTACTCTTCGAGAACTTGTTACACCTAATCTAGAAATCCAACCTATGTCCATTACCTATGCTGCCTTAGATAAACATCTAAAACTAAACTCTGGATTCATCAATCTATTACCTAAGTTTCATAGATTAGCTGGAGAAGACCCATACCGTCATATTAGTGAATTTCTTATCACATGCTTTGCTATGGCGCCTGAGGGAATTCCTAAAGATCAAATTAGGTTGAGAGCCTTTCCTTTTTCTTTGCTTGGTAATGCTAAAGATTGGTTATATTACATGCCTGCTAGATCTTTCTCTTTATGGACTGCATTGCATAAATCATTTTTACGAAAATTTTTTCGAACATCCCGAATTGGATCTATTAGGAAAGATATATGTGGAATCAAATAAATGAATGGGGAAACTTTTTGTGAGTACTGAGAAAGATTTATTAAATTATGTGCTAGTTGTCCCCAACATCAAATAACTAAACAATTGTTCATTCAATATTTTTATGAGGGTTTACTTCCTATAGATCGTAATATGGTTGATGCTACCAGTAGGGAGACTCTAGTTAATAATACTCCAACAGATGCTAGAAATTTATTTAATTTAATGGCCCAAAATACTCAGCAGTTTGGTGCTAGGGAGCCACAAATTAAAAAGGTTAATGAGATTGGTTCTAACTCATCTGTAGAGAGTCAGTTATCTCACATTACTGCTATGTTAAATAAGATTATTACTCGGGGAGTTCAAAAAGCTGTCATATATGGCATTTATTGTCTAGAGGAGCATCCTACTGATGTATGTCCTATACTTCAAGAGGGTAATGTTAATGTTGTCTATTCTAGCCAAGGTCAAAGGAGGTACAATCCCTATTCTAACACCTATAATGAAGGATGGAGAGACCATCCTAACCTTAGGTATGGCCCTTAAACCACTCCACCTGGTTTTGACCAAAAGTCTCGTCAACCTTCTAATTAAGATAGGACCAACTTCCTACTAGAATAAGTCCTTAAGAAGATAGATGATAGGTTCCAAATTTTGGAGATAACTCTTAAGTAGGTTCAAGAGAAATAGACTGCAACTGATATCATAGTTAGCAACTTGTAGGCTCAAATGCAAAATAGGTTACCATCTCAGCCTTACCCTGACTCTAAGGAGAATGTTAGTGCCATAATACTTAGAAGTGGGAAAGAGTTAAAAGAGCCTAGGAAGAGTAGAGAGGATGAGCCTGAGTTAGAGGTCAAAGGGGCTGAACCAGAGTTAGATATAGATTCTAATCAAACTATTAGGGAAATAGGAGAGAAGAAAAGAAAACCTTATAAGCCAATTCCATCCTTTCCTAGTAGATTTTGAAGCCCTACTTCTAAGGTGAATGAGGCTAACCAAGAGATCTTAGAGACATTAAAGAAGGTACAGATCAACATACTTCTCCTTGATGCTATTAAACATGTGCCTCGTTATGCTAAGTTCTTGAAAGAATTATGCACTGTTAAAAGAAAATTAGTCGGGAATGAAAAGGTAAGTGCGGGGGAAAATGTGTCTGCAGTTTTTCAAAGAAAACTTCCCCCTAAGTGCAAAGACCCAGGTGTGTTCTCTGTTCCTTGTAAAATAGGACATCTTTACTTTGATAAGGCTATACTTGATTTGGGTGCTTCCATTAATGTTATGACTAGGTCTGTTTATGACAAACTAAACTTAGGAGAGTTAAAAAAACTAGTATAATGCTTCAGTTAGCTGATGGGAGCAGTATTCACACAGATGGAGTATTAGAGGATATCTTAGTCCAAGTGAATGAACTTGTGTTTCCTGCTGCTTTTTATGTGATAAACATGGGTGATGCATGTCATAATATTCCCATCTTGCTTGGTAGGCCATTTTTGAAAATAGGTAGGACTAAAATTGATGTGCATGAAGGAACATTAACTATGGAATTCGATGGTGAAGTGATTAAATTTAATATTTTTGATGCCATGAGATTCCCTGCCGATGTGAATTACATGTATGCACTTGATGTTATCGCTGAGCTGCCCCAAAATATTTATGACTTATCCAATAAAGATGAATTTTTGACTATGCTTACTAAGAGTCTTGATCATGATGAGTTTCATAAAGTGCCCTACCAGATTATTGATGATATAGTGGAAGAGATCCAACTAGAGGATCCAGGAGGTTCATGAAGTCAAGCCAATGACTATAAACAAAGGCGCTGGTTGGGAGGCAACCCACGTTTTTAGGGAAGTATCTATTGAATTTTGCCTTCATTATTTCTATCTTTTTGCATGCATTAGGGACAATGCATGAATTAAGTGTGAGGGGGTGCATCCTACATCTAATTCCTGCACCTGTATTTAATTCCTGCAGTTTTTATTCTTGGAAAAAAAAAAACAAAGAAAATCGAGCGAGAAAAAAAATTTTTTTTTCCTTATAAATAATGCACGATATGAGTTTATGCTAGGCTTGCTTGTTTAAAAATTTTTTTTGTTTTCTTAGCTATTTTGTGGTTTATTCTTTTATGAGTGAAGACTTCTAAGCATGCTAACTATCTTTCAAAGAAGTTAGAGTTGATCATCATATATCTCTTTAATAAGGAGCTGTCATGATTATTCATCTTATTTGATCGTGTTTTATAGTCGTTCAGAGGGAATAAAATGGCCTGACCCATTTCCTAGGCTATTAAATTATTAGAATAACTCCAAAAAAAAGAATAAAAAAAGGAAAAAAAAAAGAGCCAAAGTCAGAATGACAAGTACCTTTTTGAGGCATGCACTACTGGGTGCTACCCTTTGAGGTAATACTGCCACTGGAAAGCTTGCTTCCCATACTAGTGAGTCACTAAAATAAATAAAAGTAATAATGAAAATAAAATGTTTGCTCCAGCACCTCTATTCAGGTGAGTGTGAGACAGGAAGTGTTTAATTTCTAAAGTCCCTATATGGGTCTCGAATATGTGCGCTAGGAGAGCTTGAAAAAAGAATATGGAAGAAGAAGGGAAAAAAAAAGTAAAAGGCAAGTTTTAGAATCAATTTCAATGAGTTATTCTTTCTAATTCAATTGTCTCTATAGCCATAGTGCACTTGAACTTTCATCGCAAACGTTTTAGGCCTCTTGATCAGTATATGCATACTTAAAGAGATGGATAATTATTGATCTTGTTATTTCATTAAGGAAATGTTGTGAGGTTAACGAATAAACTCTTTGATAGTAGTTGGAAGTCTAGTAGTTATTCACTTGTTGGAGGAAAAACTATTTAATTTTCAATAAAACTTTTTTAAAGTGAGCCAATGCCTAGTATGAATATCATAGTTATGCATGACTTTATAAGAAAGAAAGAGGATCAGTTTTTTAAGTCGAGTGTAAGATTTCTTTGCACGAGGACGTCCAAAGTCTAAGTGTGGGGGAATTTATTAAGCCAAAAATCATGCATGGCTTTAATAATTATTTTGATTATATTATATATTATTGTATCTAATTTACTTTATTTTATATATTTTTCAGGTTAGGCATTAATAAAATAAAAAGGGAAGAGAAGATGTCGAAGTTCGGGTTTTGCACGCTTGGCTATAAAGACGGTCCAAAATTAATAATTTATGAAAAATATTATTTTCATAATTATTTAATTGGGCTAGGGTTTCAAGAGTTGAAGAAGTGCTAGAAGTCTTGAGGGAAAAGAAGTCTAAGGAAGAAAGGAAGAAGGAAACCATATTCACTAACCCTAATCACCCTCACTATAAATCATAATCCCATATCCTCCATCATGCATTAACATCCTCACCAATCAACCCCGTGCCACCTTTAGTCACCCCTCACCACCAAAACACAAATCTCACGCATAATCATATTTCTCATCCATCCTTCCCCATCATCATCAACTTCAAACTTGATCATCATCAGCCTCAACTTAGCACCCTCATCACACGCCAATATCACAATCAAGTCATAGCCCTTCTTCTTCTTATTTTGATTTCTATATTTTTTTTTTCTTTTTTAACCCTTTGGTTAGTTATGATTTTATGAGTGAGTAATTTTTTTGTACTTAGTATAATCTATTTGAAACCATGCTAAGTTGATTATTTTGAAACAAGTTCCATACTTTATTGTCTAGTTAATTTATATTCATAATTTTATAGCGATTAGTATTTATCGTTCATGATATTCGTATCATATTAATTAGAATGCATGCTAGTAGTTTAATACGAATTCATATGATAGTTTAAAGGGCTTTAATATGTAAAAGTTATCATCTTTTAAGCAATAGTATCACCCTAATTAATCATGGATGGCTCAAACACATCTCTTTTAATTCGGTAATTGTATAGATCTTTGTTAAATCGATTTATTAGTAAATTGGTTACGAAGCGTTGGATGATGTTTTTCTAATACGTAATGCTCTAGTTTGATTAAATTCTTGTGCTGGTGTAAGGGTTATCGAATTAGTAGGGTTTATATTAGGGTCGGACCTAATTAAACTATAATATCAGGAAAAACAAGGAAGATCCACTGGTAGGTGTCTTCTGTAGTTTAACTCATGGATAAAATCAACTTGTGTGTTAATGATAAATATTAATTTGCTTGGTGGATATAGATTATGCTAAGCATTTTTCATAAATTTGATATCTTTTGATAATTATTTGTTGCTTTTCGTTAATTTGTTTACTTTGTCAACTTTTATTCTACAATTATTAGCTTTGATATAAATTTCGTTTACCCCCCCCAAAACGAATAGTTTTTTAGGAGTGTCTTGGTAATTTTTGATTAGTGAGATTTTGATTTTTAGAGTGATTATAATTTTCAGATTTGATTTATATTCTGTTTTGCCGTTTAATTACCAGTTTTGTTACAAATTAGGCTAAAATTAGTTCTTTCATTTTTTTTCAAGTTTTAATCCATCTTAGGGTTTATATGGTGTCCTAATCTGTGTCAATTTAATTTTGAAAGTTTTGGAAATTATTTCATAATTTTTCAAAATTATTTCGTGAATTGGATATGTGCAGGTTTTTATTTCAAGAAATCTAAAAATTACGTTTTTAAATTTTATTTCATGCGTTTTAGGTGCTATTGAGTCCAGAAAATTATATCCTTAAATTTGGGTAATTTTGTTAATTGATTTCATTTTTATATTAGTGCAGTTTTTTTATTTTCTAATTTCAGATTTAATTTTCTGTTTTATTATTCTGCAGTAGTTTCCTATTTTAATTTTTCTGAAATTAATTAGGTATAATTCTAGAGTTATAAGCTTGCAAACTTGAAGAATATTAGTTTAGGTTACTGTTTGTGATTTTTAATATTAATTTTCTGTTTGTTATTTTTTTGTTTTCATTTTTAGTTGAAGATTGAGTTATTATTCTATTTTTATTTTTCTAGATTGTTCAGGATAGCTATTTACTGCTTTATTTTCAGAATTAAATTTAGAATATTTAGGAGTAATATTAAGTATTTTTTAGATTTTTTATTTATTAAATTTGATTTATTTTAGAATTACAAGGAGTAGAAACAATAAATTAGAGTAGTAAAATCACTAAGTACTAAACTAACCTTTTGACATAATCTTTCCTCGTGGGATCGATCCCTACTTTCCTATACTATAAAAACTATTTATAAATCGAAGTAGTGGTTAAATTTGTAGCTCCACGACAAGCTTTACAAATGTTGGCGCCGTTACCGGGAAAAGAAAACAAATTGCTAGTTTACTTCTATTTAATTTTACTATTTTTAATGTTTTGTTTTAACTCTAGTATTTTAATTTTTTGTACATATCCCGTAATGTATGAGATTAAGGAGTGATAACGAAATTGGAGAGGACACGGAGCAAACATTGGTAGGGAAAAAAAAAACAAAGAAGGATATCCTAACTCAGTAGGTCTTAAGACTAGAGAGGTAAGAATATCTACTCTTCGAGAACTTATTGCCCCTAATCTAGAAATCCAACCTATGTCCATTACCTATGCTGCCTTAGATAAACCTCTAAAACTAAACTCTGGATTCATCAATCTATTGCCTAAGTTTCATGGATTAGCTGGAGAAGACCCATACCGTCATATTAGTGAATTCCTTATCACATGCTCTACTATAGCGCCTGAGGGAATTCCTGAAGGCCAAATTAGGTTGAGAGCCTTTCCTTTTTCTTTGCTTGGTAATGCTAAAGATTGGTTATATTACATGCCTGTTAGATCTTTCTCTACATGGACTACATTGCATAAATTATTTTTACAGAAATGTTTTCTAGCATCCCGAATTAGGTCCATTAGGAAAGATATATGTGGAATCAAATAAATGAATGGGGAAACTTTTTGTGAGCACTTGGAAAGATTTATTAAATTGTGTGCTAGTTGTCCCCAACATCAAATAACTGAACAATTGTTCATTCAATATTTTTATGAGGGTTTACTACCTATAAATCGTAATATGGTTGATGCTGCCAGTAGGGGGCTCTAGTTAATAAAACTCCAACAGATGCTAGAAATTTATTTAATCTAATGACCCAAAATACTCAGCAGTTTGGTGCTACGGAGTCACAAATTAAAAGGGTTAATGAGATTGGTTCTAACTCATCTGTAGAGAGTCAGTTATCTCACATTACTGCTATATTAAATAAGATTATTACTCGGGGACTTCAAAAAGATGTCATATGTGGCATTTGTTGTCTAGAGGGGCATCCTAATGATGTATGTCCTACACTTCAAGAGGATAATGTTAATGTTGTCTATTCTAACTAAGGTCAAAGGAGGTACAATCCCTATTCTAACGCCTATAATGAAGGATGGAGAGACCATCCTAACCTTAGGTATGGCCCTCAAACCACTCCACCTGGTTTTGACCAAAAGTCTCGTCAATCTCCTAATCAAGATAGGACTAGCTTCCTACTAGAACAAGTCCTTAAGAAGATGGATGATAGGTTTCAGATTTTATAGACAACTCTTAAGTAGGTTCAAGAGAAAAAGACTGCAACTGATATCATAGTTAGCAACTTACAGGCTCAAATGCAAAATAGGTTACCATCTCAGCCTTACCCTAACTCTAAGAAGAATGTTAGTGCCATAACACCTAGGAGTGGGAAAGAGTTAAAAGAGCCTAGGAAGAGTAGAGAGGTTGAGCCTGAGTTAGAGGTCAAAGGGGCTGAACCAGAGTTAGATATAGATTCTAATCAAACTACTAGGGAAATAGGAGAGAAGAAAAGAAAACCTTATAAGCCAATTCCACCCTTTCCTAGTAGATTTTGAAGCCCTACTTCTAAGGTGAATGAGGCTAACCAAGAGATCTTAGAGACATTAAAGAAGGTACAGATCAACATACCTCTCCTTGATGCTATTAAACATGTGCCTCGTTATGCCAAGTTCTTGAAAGAATTATGTACTGCCAAAAGAAAATTAGTCGGGAATGAAAAGGTAAGTGTGGGGGAAAATGTATCTGCAGTTTTTCAAAGGAAACTTCCCCCTAAGTGCAATGCTTGATTTGGGTGCTTCCATTAATGTTATGACTAGGTCTGTTTATGACAAACTGAACTTAGGAGAGTTAAAGAAAACTAGGGTAATGCTTCAGTTAGCTGATGGGAGCAGTATTCACCCAAGAGTGTTAGAGGATGTGTTAGTCCAAGTAAATGAACTTGTGTTTCTTACTGCTTTTTATGTGATGAACATGGGTGATGCATGTCATGATATTCCCATCTTGCATGGCAGACCATTTTTGAAAATAGGTAGGGCTAAAATTGATGTGCATGAAGGAACATTAACTATGGAATTTGATGGTAAAGTGATTAAATTTAATATTTTTGATGCCATAAGATTCCCTGTCGATGTGAATTACGTGTATCACTGAGCTACCCCAAAATATTTGTGACTTATCCAATAAAGATGAATTTTTGATTATGCTTACTAAGAGCTTTGATCATGATGAGTTTCATAAAGTGCCCTACCAGATTATTGATGATAGAGTGGAAGAGATCCAACTAGAGGATCCAGGTGGTTCATGAAGTCGAGCCAATGACTATAAACAAAGGCGCTGGTTGGGAGACAACCCACGTTTTTAGGGTAGTACCTATTTAATTTTGCCTTCATTATTTCTATCTTTTTGCATGCATTAGGGACAATGCATGAATTAAGTGTGGGGGGGTGCATCCTGCATCTAATTCCTACACCTACATTTAATTCCTACAGTTTTTATTCTTGGGAAAAAAAAACAAAGAAAATTGAGCGAGAAAATTTTTTTTTTTCCCTTACAAATAATGCACGATATGAGTTTATGCTAGGCTTGCTTGTTTTAAAATTTTTTTTGTTTTCTTAGCTATTTTGTAGTTTATTCTTTTATGAGTGAAGACTTCTAAACATGCTAACTCTCTTTCAAAGAAGTTGGAGTTGATCCTCATATATCTCTTTAATAAGGAGCTGTCATGATTATTTATCTTATTTAACCGTGTTTTATAGCCGTTCAGAGGGAATAAAATGACCTGACCCATTTCCTAGACTATTAAATTATTAGAATAACTCCAAAAAAAAAAGAAAAAAAAAGAAAAAAAAAGAGAGCCAAAGTCGGAATGACAAGTACCTTTTTGAGGCAAGCGCTACTGGGTGCTACCCTTTGAGATAATATTACCACTGGAAAGCTTGCTTCCCATACTAGTGAGTCGCTAAAATAAATAAAAGTAATGATGAAAATAAAATGTTTGCTCCAGCACCTCTATTCAGGTGAGTGTGAGACAGGGAGTGTTTAATTTCTAAAGTCCCTATATGGGTCTCGAATATGTGCGCTAGTAGAGCTTGAAAAAAGAATGCGGAAGAAAAAGGAAAAAAAAAAGTAAAAGGCAAGTTTTAGAATCAATTTCAATGAGTTATTCTTTCTAATTCAATTGTCTCTATAGCCATAGCGCACTTGAACTTTTCTATCACAAACTTTTTAGACCTCTTGATCGGTGTATGCATACTTAAAGAGATGGATAATTATTGATCTTGCTATTTCATTAAGGAAATGTTGTGAGGTTGACGAATAAACTCTTTGATAGTAGTTGGAAGTCTAGTAGTTATTCACTTGTTGGAGGAAAAACTATCTAATTTTCAATAAAACTATTTTTAAAGTGAGCCAATGCCTAGTATGAATATCATAGTTATGCATGACTTTATAAGAAAGAAAGAGGATCAGTTTTTTAAGTCGAGTGTAAGATTTCTTTACACGAGGATGTTCAAAATCTAAGTGTGGGCAAATTTGTTCAGCCAAAAATCATGGATTGCTTTAATAATTATTTTGATTATATTATATATTATTGTATCTGATTTACTTTATTTTATATATTTTTTAGGTTAGGCATTAATAAAATAAAAAGGGAAGAGAAGATGTTGAAGTTCGGGTTTTACACGCTTGGCTATAAAGATGGTCCAAAATTAATAATTTATGAAAAATATTATTTCCATAATTATTTAATTAGGCTAGGATTTCAAGAGTTGAAGAAGTGCTAGAAGTCTTGAGGGAGAAGAAGTCTAAGAAGAAAAGAAGAAGGAAACCCTATTCACTAACCCTAATTACCCTCACTATAAATCATAATCCCACATCCTCCATCATACATTAACATCCTCACCAATCAACTCCGCGCAACCTTCAATCACCCCTCACCACCACAACACCAAATCTCACGCATAATCATGTTTCTCAACCATCCTTCCCCATCATCATCAACTTCAAACTTGATCATCATCATCCTCAACTGAGCACCCTCATCACACGCCAATATCACAATTAAGTCATGGCCCTTCTTCTTCTTATTTTGATTTCTATATATTTTTTTTCTTTTTTTTGTGTTTAGTTTACTATTAAACATGAACCCGTTGGTTAGTTGTGATTTTATGAGTGACTAATTTTTTTGTACTTAGTATAATCTATTTGAAACCATGCTAAGTTGATTATTTTGAAACAAGTTCCATACTTTATTGTCTAGTTGATTTATATTCATGATTCTATAGCGATTAGTATTTATCATTTATGATATTCGTATCATATTAATTCGAATGCATGTTAGTTAGTTTAATACGAATTCATATAATAGTTTAAAGGGCTTTAATATGTAAAAGTTATCGTCTTTTAAGCAATAGTATCACCCTAATTAATCATGGATGGCTCAAACCCATCTCTTTTAATTCGGTAATCGTATAGATCTTTGTTAAATCGATTTACTGGTAAATTGGTTACGAAGCGTTAGATGATGTTTTTCTAATATGTAATGCTCTAATTTGATTAAATTCTTGCGCTGGTGTAAGGGTTATCAAATTAGTAGGGTTTATATTAGAGTCGGACTTAATTAAACTATAATATAAGGAAAAACGAGGAAGATCCGCTGGTAGGTGTCTTCCACAGTTTAACTCATGGATGAAATCAACTTGTGTGTTAATGATAAATATTAATTTGCTTGGTGGATATAGATTATGCTAAGCATTTTTCATAAATTTGATATCTTTTGATAATTATTTGTTGCTTTTCGTTAATTTGTTCACTTTGTCAACTTTTATTCTGCAATTATTAGCTTTGATATAAATTTCATTTACCCCCTAAAAGAGTAGTTCTTTAGGAGTGTCTTGGTAATTTTAGATTAGTGAGATTTTGATTTTTAGAGAGATTATAATTTTCAGATTTGATTTATATTCTATTTTGCCTTTTAATTACCAGTTTGTTAGAAATTAGGCTAAAATTAGTTCTTTCATTTTTTTTCAAGTTTTAATCCATCCTAGGATTTATATAGTGTCTTAATCTGCGTCTATTTAATTTCGAAATTTTTGGAAATTATTTGATAATTTTTCAGAATTATTTCGTGAATTGGATATGTGCAGGTTTTTATTTTAACAAATCTGAAAATTGCATTTTTAATTTTTATTTCATGCGTTTTAGGTGTTATTGAGTCCAGAAAATTATATCCTTAAATTTGGGTAGTTTTGTTAATTGATTTGGTGTTTATATTAGTGCAGTTTATTTATTTTCTAATTTTAGATTTAATTTTCTGTTTTATTATTCTGCAGTAGTTTTCTGTTTTAATTTTTCTGAAATTAATTAGATATAATTCTAGAGTTATAAGCTTACAGACTTGAAGAATATTAGTTTAGGTTACTGTTTGTGAGTTTTAATATTAATTTTCTATTTGTTATTTTTTTGTTTTCAGTTTTAGTTGAAGATTGAGTTATTATTATGTTTTTATTTTTCTAGATTGTTCAGGATAGCTATTTACTGTTTTATTTTCAAAATTAAATTTAGAATATTTAGGAGTAATATTAAGTATTTTTCTAGATTTTTTATTTATTAAATTTGATTTATTTTAGAATTACAAAGAGTAGAAACAATAAATTAGAGTAGTAAAATCACTTAGAACTAAACTAGTCTTTTGACATAATCTTTCCTCGTGGGATCGATCCTTACTTTCCTATGCTATAAAAATTATATATAAATCGAAATAATGGTTAAATTTATAGCTCCACGACCAGCTTTACAAAGCTAAACAGTCGTAATAAAACAAACAGCCTCAAGGGAAATGAGGACGAACTGTGGACACCAGCATGGGCCATCCGTGGTGGCCACCATTTCGACATCCTTCTGTTCAATCTTCCTTTCATGGGCATATTGACTTGAGGGCATCTGTGGGGAGTCAAGTTACACTCATCTAAGGGTTAAATTTCAGATAAAATGGTGCAAAAACCTGCAAAACACAAAAAGAACAATATCCAGCATAAAACGAAAAAATGAGTATAGATTATAGCATAAAATACACTATTCTCCCTAAAAATGATACAAAATGACTTCAAAATAGTGTGCACTTTAAGGCCTCATAAGTATCGAACCTTGATTCGATCATTGATAGGAGCAACCTATATTCCTTAGTGTACGGGATAGAAGCGATATTCCCAATTGAAAAAGATATACCCTCACTACAGGTAATAGCAAAGAGCCAAATTCCAAAATCCAAGAGGGCAAGAGCTTGATAAGAGGATTTAGTAATGATGAACAAAAAGAGACTACGAGCCTTGCACAATGTTCAAATATACCAAGGTCGGATCTCAAGAGTCTTCAATAAAAGGTGAGGCCCAAGGTCTTACAAGAGGGAGATATGGTGCTAAAAGAAACCAGGGCTCCCATACAGGGTCCCAAAGGTAAGTTTCGGCCCAATTGGATAGGCTCATTCATAATTAAAACCATTCCGGTAAGAGGAGCAGTGAAATTGACAAATCTACATAGAGAAGAATATGACCAGTATACCAACCTTGACCAATTTAAAAAGTATTATGCCTAAGTAATTCATAACATGTTGCTTGCAAGGTTAGGAACTTATAGCCTATAATAGGCTAAAAAGGCCCATGCTAGGCCCAAACAGCATGAAATAAGATGGCCTGATTACACATTCGGAGACATAGAAAGCCATCGGTCCAGCCCAATTAATTACTATACATCTTCTTTCCACCTTTCCTTAACAAAAAAGGAGAGAAAATAAAAAAAGGAAGCAGGAAAAAAGCACAAAAAAAAACTGTAAGCGAGTAACCCAGTGCAGCACCGAAAATAAAGCTAAGACCGAGTCAGCCCATAGGAAGTGGAACCCGACTGAGTTTTATAATGGTCTGGTCCTACTGGCTGAAAAAAAAGAGAGAAAGAGAAAATGGGGAAAGAAAGATCAAAAACAGAAATAAAAGTAATAACCAAAGGTCTGAATATAATACTTTTATTTCTTCTTAAAAAATATTAAAGCATATTGTAGGCACTACAAATTATTCTTTCTATACTAAATAAAGTTAAATTAAATAAATGGGTCAACCCTTTTAATTAATTTAATCAGGCCCAAAAGACTTACAAATTAGGCCCAAAAGACTCACAAGTCAGGCCCAAATGACTCTCAAGTCAAAACCAAGATGAAGCCAAAATGATTTCCCAAGTTAAGGCTTAGTCAAAACCGAAATCAACGCTCAAGAAGACTATCAAGTCAAGTCACGACCTCAAGCCCCAACAATGTCCAAGTCAAGGCGCAATCAAAACTAGGTCAAAATCAAAGTCAAAGGTCAAAGCCTAAGTTAACTACCAATTAAGGTCAAGGCCTAAATCAGCTTCCAAGTCAAACGTCAAATGGCTCTCAAGTCAACGTCCAGTCAAAGTTTAAGGTGACTTCCAAGTCAATGCTCGGCCCAAGCTCGGGAGACTCCCAAGTCAAAGTCAAAGTCAAAGTCAAAGTAAATGAAAGTAAAACACTCTAGGGTGAGGCCTTATTGAAAGACCCAGGCCTTATTGAAAGGCCTAGGCTCAAAACCCAAGTCAAGACCCATCTTAACTTTCAAGGGGGAGGGGCAGCTTTTCTATAAATAGGACCCTACTCCCTTAATTCAAAGGTTGGAAAATTCATCCTAAAAAGGAGATAGAATCAAAGGATCATTGTATTCATAGAGATTGAACCCATATATTCAAAAATTCAATCTTTGTAATTTTGTGATTACAAATTTGGCATGCTCGGTAGAACATCTCTACCTCTCATCTCTATCTCCTACAATATCAAGATTTTCAAGTCACAAGAACATCATCTTCAACAAAGACATGGCTGCAAAAAATGTTGCTATGTAAGGTTTGAAGAAGAAGAACACGAGATCTCTCTCTCTTAGATCCCGTGAAGCGAGCGTCACTTCTAGCAAGCACGCACGTACAATGAAGGCTAGGAGTACGGCAAAAGCTGCTGCGCCAACCGCTGCTAGCCAAACTGCGCCGCCCCCATTAGAACTCTAAGACTTGAAGACACAGCAAAATGTGCCTTCTAGGATGGATGGAATTCAAAACCTTCAGCTTCAAGCTCCAGTCTGCGAGGTTGAAGCCTACTACAGTAGTAACTCTTCTTCGTCCTCACCAAAGGGAGCGCGTATGTCAAAGACTGAAGTTGAGTCCTCCAAAACTGTTGTCATGCCAGCCATGATGACAGACATAACCACTCTGAAAGAGGAGATGGTTAACATGAAGGCCATTCTAGAAAAACTCACCAGGGAGAATGAAGAAAAGGAAGCGTGCATTAAGCTTCAAGAAGAAAAGATTGCTAAGCTGACCAAGAAGTTAGAAAAACGACCAGCCTAATCTTCTACAAAGGACTCAGAAGGTGAGGACTCAGAAATAGTGTCCATCCACACTGAAGCCTCTGATAGCGAGAAGCTGTTAAAAAAAGGCGCAACGCCTAAACATGTCAAGTCCTCGGGATCAATGACCATTGAACAAATCTAAGACTTGATAGCAGATGCTGTTAAGGCGTAGCTAGGTGAAGGTTCCGCGTAGAACTCACCTATACACCAAGCCTTACACTAAGAGGGTTGATGTTCTTCGCATGCCCTACGATTACTAACCCCTAAGTTCCAACAATTCGATAGGAAAAGCAATCCAAAATAACATGTCGCAAACTTCATTGAGACATGCAACAATACTGGGACTGATGGCGACCTTATGGTAAAATAGTTCGTTAAGACGTTGAATGGTATTGCCTTCGACTGGTATACTGACTTAGAGCCTGAGTCCATTGACAATCGGGAGCAAATGAAGCAAGAGTTCCTCAATAGGTTCTACAGCACTCAACGCGTTGTCAGCATGACTGAGCTGACAAAGACAAAGCAATGGAAGGACAAGCTAGTTCTTAACTACATCAACCGCTGGCACGCACTTGGCCTTAAGTGCAAGGATCAGCTATCTGAAGCTTTCGCCGTTAAAATGTACACCCAAGGCATGCACTCGACTTGCTGTACATCCTACAAATGAGTAAACATAGGAATTGGGGACTAAGGCGTATGACATGGAGGTGTTGATAGCTAGCCCCCACAGCAACTCCTTCTATTCTACTGAATCAAGGAAGGATAAAGTTGAATTCGAGAAGAATGTTAACTTTTCTAAGAGCATGACCAAAGAAGTGATGTCCACCTCTTCAAGTCAACTAATTCACATTACGGGAAAGCCAAAACTAGGGGCAAGAAGAGCTTGTCCTTCAAGGTTGCGACAAAGAAGCGTCCCATGCTAAAAGAACTTCAGGAAAAGAAATATCCATTTCTTGACTCAGATTTGTCAGGCATGCTAGATGACTTACTCAAGAAGCGTGTCATCGAATTGCCTAAGCCAAAGTGTCTAGAGGAAGTTGGGAAGACCGTCGACCCCAAATACTGTCGGTACTATAGAATCATTAGCCACCCTCTTGAAAAGTGCGTTACACTCAAGGATTGCATCATGAGATTGGCTAGGGAAGGAAGAAACATTCTAGATTTGGATGAAATGAAAAAAACTAACCACATCACATTGCAAGAGACTGATGAGTCAGATTCTGAAATAGATCATGCTGAAGCACTCGAGGGCTCAGGAGAATTCTTTACAAAAAAGCTTCTTCGATAGTATGACCGTCTACACAACCTCATGTTTTGAATTTGAAGATGACGAAACAATTGAAAAGCTGAATGTACCTCTGGAAGAAAGTGGTGATGGCAGCATCCAGCCAGAACAAGAACGGAAAGAAAAGAATGAGAGGACAAATTCAGTCTCGTCCGTCAAACAAGCAAATGTCTCGGCAAATCTAGCGGAGCCAGTCTTCATGTACATTCCTAAGTCCTGTCGCAAGGATGAAGAATCACCATTTTGTTAATGTACAAATCCTAAAAGTGCAACCAAGGTTAAACGCAAGTTCAATGAAGCAAGCTGGCGCGTTCTCAGAGAAAAGGGTGTGCTTCCAGTTCATAGGGCGAACCCGAGCAAATTGACCAAGACTTCTCTGCCTAGTTTTGTTCCGCCTTCCAAAGGCTCGCTTCAAAAAGAAAGTGAGCTATCAAAGATGTGCATCAGCGGTGGGTTTGATCCTAATGCATACAAGTTAATAAAGAGGTCCAGCTATAACTTTAGCCAGCCAATATCTTTGGGGCATGTGATCGAAGCTAAGCCCTACGGACTTAATAGCACGCAAAGGGTCATACAAAGTAAATGGGGCAACGTCACAATGCCTAAAGTTAGTCTTGGTTATATACTGCCCTAGCCCGTAAGGATTTTGTGACGACGTAAGGACAAGCAAGCCCTCACGCAATATATCACAGCCGATGAGGTTGATGATGGTGAAGGTGAAAATGCTAAAACCAATTCAAAAACATTGGTCTTCGACATGTTATAGCCGTCAGCATCACACCAACTCCCTTCTATGTTTAGCAGGATTAGAAAGGGAAAAATCCTTAAGCCCTCCGTCTTCTACGGTTGAAGAGGAACGAGCAACCTAAACCCTCAGCCTTCGCCAAAATCAAGATAGGGGAGACGTCATCAAACTCACCACCTTCCCAAAAGAAGGATTTAGTGTTCAGCCGCCTTAGCGAACTAAATGAAATCCAAAGTTCAATTCCTTCACGCATGAAGCATGTTTCCACTTTGGGTGTGAAGATGGATAACTCGTTGAAAGCAAAGAGATGCGTCCTAGTTCTCACTGGCCATGGGGCTAGGGTTAGTTCAAAAGAAAGAACTAAGGAGCAAGCTTCTTCTAGCTGCGACGCAAGTCAACATGTCGACAACTTCCCTTGAGGAAATGCTAGATTCGCTCCTAAATAAGAGCTTAAACTGTTGATCAAAAAGGGAAAAAAAGAGAAAAGACACACCCAAAGTTCACATCAAAACTAAGAAGGTTCCTGAACAAGAGTCTAAACTATTCACGCATTCAAAGAAAAAGAAGGCTCCTGAACAAAAGTCTAAACTGTTCAAGCATTCAAAAAAAAGAAGGCTCCCAAACAAGAGTCTAAACTATTCACGCATTCAAATAAAAAAAAAGAAGGCTCCCAAACAAAAGTCTAAAATATTCACGCATTTTTTTTTTAAAAAGAAAAGAAGGCTCCGAACTAGAGTCTAAACTATTCACGCATTCAAAAAAAAAGAAGGCTCCCGAACAAGAGTCTAAACTATTCATGCATTCAAAAAAAGAACACTCCCGAACAAGAGTCTAAACTGTTCATGCATTCCAAAAAAAAGAACTCTCTTGGGTAAGAGACTAAACTGTTCCCACATTGAAAAAAGAAGACTCCTGAGCAAGAGACTAAACTGTTCACACATTCAAAAAGAAAACTCCGAACAAGAGACTAAACTGTTCACACACACCAAGAAAATGATGATCCTGAACAAGAGCCTAAACTGTTCACTCAAACCAAAATCGTTGTACTACTCCTGGCCCGCAAGAGGATAAACTGTGAACGGCAAAACAAATGAAAAAAGAATGCTTTGTTGAACTACGTGATGACTTGAGCTTATTGGGAATTGCAAGTATCCATAAGTACATAGGCAGTTTGGTCAGCAAATCACCAAGTGCAGTCAAACGCATCACACAAAAAGGGGGGCATCAAAGAGAAGAAATCAAAGACATCACCTTTTTGCCGGCAAGCTGCTCTTCGCGATTTGTTCCACTTTGGGCATGTACGATCCCGGTTTAGGCCCTAAAAGGCCTAATGGTAAAATCACGTTCACAAGTGCTTCTTCAAGTATTCGCACCACTTTCATGCGTATAGGTATCCGTTCTAGGCACCAAAGGCATAACGGTGAACCATTTCGCAAGTGATTCTTTAAGTCTTCATAGCACTTTCATATGCATAGGTATTTGTTCTAGGCACCAAAGGCCTAGCGGGGAACCGTTTCACAAGTGCTTCTTTAAGTCTTTGTACCACTTTTGTGCGTACAGGTATCCGTTCTAGGCACCAAAGGTGTATTGGGGAACCGTTTTGCAAGTGGTTCTTCAAGTCTTCATACCACTTTCAAGCGTATAGGTATCTGTTCTAGGCACCAAAGGCCTAGCGGCGAACCATTTTGCAAGTGGTTTTTCAAGTGTTCATGCCACTTTCGTGTGTATAGGTATTCGTTCTAGGCACCAAAGGCTTAGCGGTGAACTGTTTCGCAAATGATTCTTCAAGTCTTCATACCACTTTCATGCATATAGGTATCTGTTCTAGGTAGCAAAGGCCTAGCAGCGAACCGTTTTGAAAGTGGTTCTTCAAGTCCTCGTGCCACTTTCATGCATATAGGTATCTATTCTAAGCACCAAAGGCCTAGCAAAGAATCGTTTCGCAAGTGGTTCTTCAAATGACTTTATGACCTACACGGGCAACAATACAAATGCAAAAAAGGGGGGTCTTGGCATATAAAACAATATAGCTACAAGAGACAAAGAATGCCACTGTTCAATAAATAAACATGACGTTCGATGCCATAAGCAAGCATGAAGGTCTTTCACCATGTATCGTCAATGAAAGCATCTGCCACACATGAGAAAACCTTTCAACAAAATAAAGTTGTTTCCTTTGGATTTATTTAAATCAAAGTCGCCACCTTTTATTGTCAGTAATTGGTACAAAAAAAGTGGCAATAACCTCCAGACATAATATAGCAAATTGGATTAAAATAGGGTGAAATCAACAAGGAAGAAATGCCTAATTTTCGAGGCCAAAGACCCATATTTTTCTCTCTCCACAGTCTGCCAATTTCATCCCCATCACCAAAGCCCCAAATCAAATCAAACCCAAATCCCCCCCAAAAAAAAAAAATTTCTTTAAAAGCATCCTTATCTTCCCTTGCTGATGATTTTCTGTCACCTCTAACAATCATACGGATTGATAATTTGATAGCCCATCAAAGCCAGACTAGAAAATGGAGAAGATGGTTCCGTGTTCTTTCACCATGTTCTTTCTCTCTCATCAAACTCTTTCCCTCTTCCGCAACCTCACTCACCAACCCCTGATATAGCCATATTCGATTCTCTCTCTAACGCCATTGTCATATCACCATCAAGAGCCCGCACAAGAAAAACAAAAAAAAGGAAAAATGATGCTGTGATTATCAACAATGATGTTATGACATAAGTGCATTCAACAATGATGATGTGATTATCAACGGTTGTAGATACAAGATTATTTTTGACTCAAATCATCATCAACATAAGATCATCTAGCATTATCAAGAGGGATACAAACTCTTTTTTCAAGAGCATCATCACGTTCTGTTTATATTGATTTGAACATTGGTGAACATTCTGATCCTCTATGAAAAAAAAGAGCAAGATCTTCATCAAGAAATCAATGGTTGGATTTTTCTTGAAAAGCAGTATCATTGGGTTTTTGAACGTCAAATATTAATCAAGTTCAATGAAAAGCTACATCATCAAGTTCAATGTTCCCTTTCCCCAATGTTCACCAATGAAAAGCAGCACCATCAAGTTCAAAAGCTGCATCAAGTTCTGTTTGTCAAGCAAGTTTGTTTGAACATTGCTGGGGGCAAGCATCAATATAAGATCAACATCAGGTTCAGTGATGCTCTATGATTTTCGTCAACATCAAGTTTAGCATCAACATAAGCGCAAGTCATCGACAAACCAAAATCCAATCCCAACCCCCCCCAAAAAAAAGCATGGCTCTTTCATAAAAGAGGAAATGTGGGCATGGAATTTTAACTTAAAAAAAAAAAGGAAAGGAAAGGGAAGACGATTAAGGTAGTACCTTTAAAAGCCACGAGGGTCAGCAAGCAGGGTGGCTTCCACCGTGAGTCAGTGTCGAGATTATCAATCCACCATGAACCAGTGGCAGCAAGCAGCTGTTCTTGAGGAAGGCCTCGTGAGGAAGGCTTGAGCTTTCGTCTATTGCAGAAAGGAAAAAGAGGGAGGGTCAAGAAAGCTTATACCTTTGAGTAGGCCATAAATATTAGTCGATGGGTTGAAAATGGTGGCAAAGATTAAACCTTTGAGGGAAGCCTCCACCGAAGATCAGTAAATAGCAGCAACAGCAAGATGTAGCTTAGGTTCTGGGAGTGTACTGGGCAGGGGGAAAGAGAAAAGAAGAAAAAAAGGGGCACAGATCTTGGGTTTCTGGGCATTCTGTGGTTAAAGAAAAGAAGATGACGAGGGCAGATCATGTGCTCAGGGCATGCTGATTTAGTGAAGCCACATCAGGCTGGAACATGAAGAACATAGAAAAGAAGGAAATGACCTTTATAATTTGGTGACCCTTATATTTCACTGAGCTTCTCTTTGCGCAATTTTAGCTTCTTATATTCGCCTGAGTGCTCTTTGGCTTGTTACATTCCCTTGATGCGATCATTTGCAATTTGGTGGTCGCGTTAATCTTTTGCAATTTGGTGGTCGAGTTAAATATCGTTGAACCAAAATCATGACCCATTCAAATAGCGCATATAATTCAATGGTTACATAATTTTTGGTGACCCAGCGCAGGGCCATAATATAACTTTGGGCATCAAGTGTCAAGCTAACAAGTCGGTCAGATAAGGACTAGACAAAACATGATGATGCTAACAGTTGAATCCTTGCAATTTAAATGGTGGCATGACACACCGAAAAAAATGGGGCACCTATAATGGCACGTTTCAATTTAAAAAAAATTGAGACATTTATCACGCTCAATCGACAAGTCTTATGCATGACCTTGTCTCGAGGGGGCAATTTGTAGGCACTAAAATTGTTCGTGTTGTACCAAAATAAAGTTAAATTAATTATCTAGGTCAACCCTATTAATTAATTTAATCAGGCCCAAAATACTCACAAATCAGTACCAAAATACTGACAAATTAGTACCAAAATACTGACAAGTCAGGCCCAAATGACTCTCAAGTCAAACCCAAGATGAAGATCAAATAATTTCCCAAGTCAAGGCTCAGTCAAAACCTAAATCGAGGCTCAAAATGACTATCAAGTTAAGTCATGACCTCAACTGCGAAAAACGTCCAAGTCAAGGCGTGGTCGAAACCAAGTCGAAATCAAAGTCAAAGGTCGAAGCCTAAGTTGACTACCAAGTCAAAGGTCAAGGCCTAAATCGACCTCCAAATCAAATGTTAAACAGTTCTCAAGTCAATGTCTGGTCAAAACTCGAGGCGACTTCTAAGTCAATGCTCGACCTAAGCTCAAGAGACTCCCAACTCAAAGTCAAAGTCAAAATCAAAGCCAACGAAAGTCAAAACAATCCAGGGTGAGGCCTAATTGAAAGACCCAGGCCCAAACCCAAGTCAAGACCCATCTTGACTTTCAAGGGGGAGGGGGAGACTTTTTTATAAATAGGACCCTACCCCCTTAATTCAAAGATTGGAAAATCCATCCTAAAAAGGAGATAGAATCAAAGGATCATTGTATTCATAGAGATTGAACCCATATATTCGAAAATTTAATCTTTGTAATTTTGTGATTAAACATACAACTTTAAGGTGCACTAAAACATCATTCAAGCTATAGGGAAAATAAAAAGTTTATTTCATGTAAGAGGTAAAGCTAATCTATCATCAGCTTCTTCTTCTTCTTCACTTGGGAAATCCCCTTCTAAGAGGTAAGATCCTTAACGCTTTTCTGCCCAATTCAAGATGAGCCCCCAAAATCCAAAGCCTTGATGTCTTCCTTCTCTCAAAGTGCCTTCATGTTCCCCTTGTCATGATCGTTCATCTAGTCCATGTAAAATTTGGAAACATTGGTGGAATAGGGAGACCCTGGTATGGTGATAAGCAGGCTATACATACATAATTCATCCAAGAGTGCATGTAAGCAACATTATCCACCCAGCTCTCTATGAGGATTTCATTTAGTTTTGGAATGGTTTGTCTGGGACATTGCCTCAGAAGACGCCGGGAGGAAATAAGTCCCCGTTCTAAAACCAACAAGTCGTACATGTGCACTGTAATCTCCATGGGTCACAACTCGATGAATATTACACATCGAATGGTCTAGCAAATGGGTGAAGACCTCTCAAAGCACTTCTCGCTATAAACTGATCCACAAAGAGTCTTTTTCACTTATAGAAATGCACTGGAAGATAGGAGTTGATGTTATGAGGAATAGCAATTAGTCTCAGATTCTCCAACAGCCCAATCTGAAAAAGAAAAAAAAGTCAATACTGTCCTGCAAAACCTGCCTGGGTTCATAAGTCAGAGCAAAGAAAAAAAAAAGAGAGAGATAGAGAAAAAAAGAGAAGGAAAAGGAAAACGTGCAACAGGCCAGGAACCCAGGCCTGGGCCCAAATCAGAGCTCTGCTGGGAATTAGGCCCTCTGGAATCACAATTGCAGTGAGTCAGGAAAGAAAAAGAAAAATGGCCCGTTGGGCTGCTGGTTATTACCTGAAGTAACAAGGGGCTTCCTAAGAAGAATTGGTCAGGTTGGTGGAGCAAACGGTCCAAACAGAGGATAGTTTCAGCAAGCAAAAGAGGCACGGGTGTATTCTAATGACAACTGTCATCCGCCAACATAAGAAGCCTAACGAGGCCTCTACCGTTAGAAACCCCTATAAATAGGTAGGCACCTAAAAGGTAAAGTATTCTAGCACGATGCCTATGCAAACCTTCTAGGGCATACCTAATGAATGTCATATTTATATAGGATTTCGTGAGTGTTGAGGAGTCATTTTAAAGGAATTAATACGTTTAATTATATGACTTGTACCCCTATTTCTACTATTATGCTTGGTTTCACTTGCTTTAAGAGTATTTGTAGATTTTGATCTTATAAAACCCAACGCAAGATGGTATAATGAACATTTTAAGGCCTTATAGATCAAAGAAGGTGGCAAAAGAGGTCCAAAGACACTCAACACCGACCAATCATGGTTAGAACCACGGTCTAGAATGTTCCAGGAAAATGTTGTATAAGGAATAAGAAAGAACAACCAGGCCAAAGGCCACTATAGCCTAGCCATGGGGGTCCCCATGGTCAGTCTGTGGTGGTCTCTGTTCCCCCAAACAGGCCAGTTTTCTTCGCAGTGTTTCAAGTTCTAGACATTTTACACATTTACAGACTTGATTTGGGCAATGAAAGTATGTTTTTACTACTTCCTTGCATCATATTCCCTTTCACCCTTCAACCTTTATTGTTTGGATTAGAATTTAGATTTAGATTAGAGGGAAAGAGTGAATTAAAGTGAAGATCTTGCAAGGATTCCATGTCAAGTTTGCAATCGATGGATTCAAGCATGTTATTTTGCTAAGCATCTCTCTTCTCTTCTCTTCTCTTCTATTTTCTCATTTTAGGATTATGTTTTGTAATTTTTATTATCTTTTGTTGATTTGTCTTAGGTTTATTCAAATACTTGTTAATTTTTCCAATCTTGTGTTGATTTCCTTAGTGTTTTGGAATCTATTGACTTGTTCTATCGAATCTTAGATGTTTTTTATCTTGTAAGAAATTTGATCACTTCCTCATATGTTTTGGGTATTGGATGAAGAACTAAAAGGTGAAATTCAACAGTTGAATCTTAGTATTTGACTTGATTGTGTGAAGTCTTGAGAAAGTCACACCAATTAAGAAACAACAAGTTTGATAGTCGCATACTCAATAAACCTAAACAAATCGAGAGCCCTTGAGAAATAGTAATTGGTTATATTTAAGTATTTTACTTCACCTTGAAAGAGGGATGTGGTACTTCAAGTGTCGTTTTTAAAACAACCATTGAGGAAAAAGTGCTTGATTGATGCGTGGATCAGGTGGCCACTTGTTTGCTTAATTCCATGATTATTTATTCATAAGATTAGATAGTTGAATAGTTTAATTTCAAATCTCAAATTTTCATTCACTTAACCTATCTTAAGGTAACAAAGCCCAATAAATCGACCTAGTCCTTGTGGGAGACTACTTTGATTTGCTACAACACCACCATGTACTTGTGGCCATATCAAGTTTGTGGCGCCATTGTCCGGGATTATTGTCGAATATTACGTTCTGCTAATAGGTTTGACTAAGCATTTTGTTTTTCTTTGAAAAAAAAAAAACATTGAAAATTAAAAAATCTAAGAAAAAATGATGACAATTTTCCATTTTCCCTAACTCGAGTATGAATTATTTGAAGTGAAAGTTGTTCATAACCATGTCAACTACCCTTCGCATGCACTCTGTAAAGGTGTTTTAACATGAAAATTTTAAGAATATGTCCACATCTAGTAGTTAAATATGTGGTCTGTGTAGTTTGGGCAAACCTTATAAATTGTTTAAGAAAATTATTTCCAAGTAAAATATCATATCTGGAACTATCTTGAAAAACTAATGGAGTGTTAAGAATTTTGTTTTCTAAAATAACGGGAACATTATTTTGAAAGCTTCTAAATTAGCAATTGTTGAATGAATTTCTTTAACTTAAACTTTTTGTTTAGAGGGAGTTTTTTCCATCTCGATAAAAGAAATTGTTGAAAGAAAGCTACTTCTAATCCTGTATCTATTAAGGTTCTTGTAGTAATATCTAGTTCTTTTGCAGTAACTCCAATATAAGTGAGAATAGGAAATTCAATTTGTTTCATACTCTCTAAAGAATAATTGTAGTTTTTAAATCATTGATCATTGATCATATGAGTTGATTCCTTCTTTACCCATGCTTTTACAGCTATTTGAATTCCTCGTAAGTGAACATATTTAATTAAGTTTAGATCCTTGGAGGGGATTTCTTCGAAAATTTTTCAATTATGTCTTGAGTCATTAGTCTTAATTTAATGTTTCCTTGTAAGTTTTGAAGTAAATTTGGTTGTTTGGTAGTATAGAA
The DNA here is from genome assembly GCA_029747015.1 of Carnegiea gigantea. Lineage (NCBI taxonomy): Eukaryota > Viridiplantae > Streptophyta > Magnoliopsida > Caryophyllales > Cactaceae > Carnegiea > Carnegiea gigantea. The sequence continues at coordinate 179,358 of JAKOGI010001503.1, forward strand.
CTTAAAGTACCGTACAACTTTTCTTACAAAGAAATCATCCATTTTCTTCATAAACGTTCTCGAATTTTTTAGAGATAATTCTTTTGTTATAATTTTTTCATAAAGGCATTGATTAAAAGTTATTATTCCTGTATAGTTTTTACTATTATGTTCTTCTTGTTGTTGTACTATTTCAATTTCTTTAGTATTCATAGTATTCTCTAACATTTTAAGAAAGTCCCAATTGAAATTTGGAAGTCTATGCTAGCAAAATCAAAAGAAAGAGGGAGATTAAGATGATTAACTGAAAAAGTCACCTGACATTTTCTAGGGTTTCGAAGGAAGCTTGTTAGAATTCACACCGAAACAAGATCAAGGTGATGTTTTGAAAGCTTGAAATGAAGAGAAGATGGATTGATTAGAGATCTATGCGATGGATTGGCTGCTCAGTAGAGTGAGAGGGATCATTCTAACAATAAGTGCTATATCAAGCACTCGTCAACGTCTCTCATGTAGAACAGAGAGAAGGAAGAGAACAAGCCCTAGTAGGTGTGAAATTACCTTACTAGACTTGACAAAGAAGTGGTAGAACTAGGAACATTTCATACTTTTAGTCTTTTGGTTGTTTTTAACTTCATATTATTTCAAGTCAATTTATCCAAATGCATGGATACGAATTATATGGTAGTGTTGAGTTTATGAAGTAAGGTTATTATATAGATCAACTAGTGTGCTTTCTAAGACAGAAAACCTTGACGTTTCATAAGCTCAGAAAGGCCATTAGAGTATACTTCATAGGGGTCAGAATGAACGACTTTGCGGGAGCCAATGATTACTATGGCCTATGGGTTTTTGAGGAGTTCCAAAACCACATGAGAGAAGGGACCATGGGAGAAACCATATATTTGGAGAATGCACCGTGCTTTCTCCTGCGACCCCTGCATGCACAGGATGGTTCTTTAATGTTTGTGTGCAGAAAATTTATATAATAATAATAAATTATTTAGTATTTCACATGAAGTATGAAAATTTTTAATTTTTAATAATTAATAGTTTTCAAACTTAAAATACAATTATTATGTAGTAAAAGTTATAAGAAATTATTATAGTACAAGTTATAAGAAATTATTGAATTGAGATCTCCTATTTATTAATAGATTATGAAAGTTGAATATGTACACATATGCCATATATTAATAAATTTGACGCATAGTTCCTTCTATATTGTTAGAATGTGTTGTTTGATAATAAGACGTCACATAAAATTATCACACACTTTTGCATATCTATAAAGCTTTCAAATATTATAATAAGAACAAGAATATATTTTTAGGGAAAGATTAGGAGGTTGTGTTTTCTTTTTCTGTACCTATATGATTAATGGGAAAATTTTGAGCTTTTCTAAGTGTAATAACTGTACCTAAACATTATAGTAAATAATATTCATAATTTATAGAAAAAATATTTGAGCCTCTATAAAAATAAAAGTATAATAGTTTTTTTAAAGTTAAATAGAACACCCCACTCTCAGAGTTATTTATGAATGAGAAAAAGAAGGAAATTAGTTTATAATATCTTAAACTAATTGTGAATTTTTCTCTACTTCTTTTAAACGTAATTAAATACAATATTTTTAGGTGATTTATAAATTATTTATTTTGCATGTACTAAATTATTTGTGGTTTAAGTTTTTTATTCTTTTTTGGTTAGAAAGGGGCTGTAAACATGAATATGAAGTATTGGTTTTGATTGATTAAAAGGGAAATCTATTTATCTGCATTATTTTGAAAATTCTTTGTCCCTAATTTTCGAAAGAGGACGTAATAAATTATTTATTATTCATGTTTAGGGCTATTTTCCAATTTCATGTTCAATGAATCATTGCAATCAAATCAAAGGTTAAACCTTATTTTTGGAAGTAAATTGTTTATTCGATTTGTCACTTATTTAGATTTAGATATTATATTAATTAATATTGTTTTCAAAATATTAAGATTAGAAGTAAGAAATCTTTCATTATTTTTTAACAGGCTTGGATATAGGTTAAGAAATAATGATGAAGTTGTGAAAGCTTGCCATGTGTCATATGTTAAGCTTGGAATTTTCTGCTTATATATATAGTTAAGAAAGAGATTCTAAAAACCTTTCTTCTTGATCAGTATTTTGTTCTTCTATTGACTCATAATAGCTTGAAATTTCATTAAAATTTTTGATTTTGATTGGGTAAAGTTCGTCTTTGATTTCCTCAAATTCTTCCACACAGAGTTTTGCAAAATTGGCTTTTATTTTCATGCAATTAATAAATTTATGTCCTTTTGTCCACAATTCCACCATTTACAAGTAGTTGGCTCTTTCTTTCTTTTATAATATCGATTTTCAGGTTTTATTCTGTCTCCTTTTAGGATTTTATGTTTGAATGTTGACTGTTCTTGCTAGGTTTGTTCACAGAAGATTGAGATTTTATAGGTTTAGAGTCATTTTTCGTATTAGTTTTAGATCTTAAATCTTTTGTTTTGGGTTTCCTAGTTTTCTTTCTTTTAGATTTAAACTTTTGGTATGGTCGACACCTATATTGCCCTAGGTTTATGACATCTTCAGAGCAAATTGTTATTTCTTTTATGTATGTTCTTCTCGATTCGTGTAAACACAATCATTTCACTAGTTATGCTAGTTTGAGATGCCACAAGTGATCAAAGATTCTGAGTTGACTTGCAAATTCTTCAAATTTTCTGAAAAAATAATCATTTCATGGAGGTGAAAATTTGTTTAATAGGAGTTGAATGTAAGTTTCTTGATTTTCAAATGAATCATATGGTTCATAACAATATTTATCAAATTCACAAAAGATGCTTTTAAAATTGCATAGGTTGCAAGTTCTTAAGTTGGTTAATTTGCACATAGCTACTCTTCCTTTTTCTTTAATAGTTTGGTTAAAGTTAGCTGTAAGTTCAAATCCTTCAAATTGTCCCATCAAGTATTTTTCCAAAGTCCAAACTCCTCCTTCTATGTCAATTCTTAAATTATTCTTAACATATACTTCCATTGTATTTTTTATGTTTGGTGACATGTTCTTATACCAATTGTGGACTATTTCTTGAAAGAGTTAATTATTATTTTGCATATGGTGTTTACATCCGTATCTTCTTCTGCAAACTTTAGGGTTG
>JAKOGI010001503.1:187500-225817 GCA_029747015.1 Carnegiea gigantea
AACATCATTCAACCAAATTCTGGTTCCGTGCTCGTTAATGGATAGGCTAAACTTGAGTTGAAACGACCTACAACTGGCATTTCAGTTTAAACTTTGGGGATCAACTAAGTAAAACGAAAAACGATTTCAAAACTCGGTTTAGCGTTGATTCGATAATTTTATAAATAAGTAACGTCAATAATAACATTAATCAAATAATCGTTCTTTTTAATGAAATTAATCGTTAAAAACTCACGCAGTCGACTTAATATCTTTACCGAACCATAATTCAAACGCAACTGGTGAATTCAGCAACTGAAACAGTTATTCAGCAATAGAATGAAAGCGTGGCCCTTACACTCTCTCCCCCTATAAGAATTTCGTCTTCGAAATTTGCTCACCTGATGAAAATAATGCGGATATTTTTCATGTATTTCGCTTTCTAACTCCCAAGTTGCTTCTGCCACCTTGTGATGTTTCCATAACACCTTAACATAGGGGATGCTCCTGTTTCTGAGCTTCTTTTCGGTCTTCTCCAAAGTCCGAATGGGTTCTTCTACATAGGTGAGATTCTCCTTAACTTGCAGGGGTTCATATCGCATGATATGATTTGGATCCGGAATATATTTTTGGAGACTGGATATATGAAATACATCATGGATGCCTTGCAATGAGGATGGTAAGGCTAGTCGGTACGCAACCGATCCTACTTTCTGCAGAACTTCAAACGGTCCAATGAACCTCGGGCTTAGTTTTCCTTTTTGCCCAAATCTTATACTTCCCTTGAATGGGGACACTTTCAGAAATAAATGGTCTCCAATCTCAAACTCCAGTGGCCTTCTCCTATCATCTGCGTAGCTCTTTTGCCTACACTGTGCAGCTTGCAACCTCTTACGGATTGTCTTGATTATTCCGATCGTTTGATCGATCAAGTTAACCTTGGAAGGTTCCCTTTCCCCTACTTCATTCTAACAAAACGGAGTTCTGCAACGTCTACCATATAACGACTCGAAAGGAGCCATGCCTATACTGGCGTGGTGACTATTATTATACACAAACTCGATCAGAGGCAAGTTATGATCCCAAGCTCCAGCGTAATCAGGTGCACAGGCTCTCAATATGTCCTCCAAGGTTTGAATGGTTCTTTCAGATTGACCATCCGTCTGAGGCTGGAAGGCCATACTTAAACGTAGTTCTATGCTCGTTGCTCTTTGAAAACCATGCCAGAAGCGAGATACAAACTTGGTATCACGATGTGACACAATACTGAGTGGCAAACCATGCAGTCTAACTATCTCCTTAATGTATAGGTTAGCTAGTTGCTCAGAGGTGAAAGTGGTCTTGATGGGTAAGAAGTGTGCGACCTTGTTCAATCTGTCAACTATAACCTACACACCATCATGCTGTCTGATGATTTTTGGCGTTCCAATCATGAAATCCATGGTGATGTATTCTCATTTCTACTCGAGAATTGACAAGGGTTGCAGTAAACCTCCAGATTTCTGATGCTCGGTTTTCAGCCGTTGGCACGTAAGGCACCGAGCCACGTACTCTGCGATATCCCTTTTCATGCCATTGCACTAGCAATGGGTTTTCAAGTCATGGTACATCTTCGTACTTTCCGGGTGTACAACTAGTGTGGAATTATGCGCTTCCTTTAACAACTCCTTCTTAAGAGCTGTTATGTTTGGTACACATAGCCTATTTTCATACCAAAGTACCTCATTTTGGATGGAAAATACCTTATTCTTTCCTTCTTCCATGCCTTTCTTTATCTTCATAAGTTTAGGGTCATCCTTCTGCTGTTGCTTGATCATTTCGATCAACGGCAAAGAGATTTGAAGCGCTGCCAAGTAGCCTTGATTTCCTAGCAGCACTACCTCTATTTGTAGCGCGTTGAGCTCCCTTAGGAGTCTCTTTTCTTGTGTAAGTAGACAGGCTACAGACCCCATGGATTTTCTACTCAGCGCGTCAGCCATCACGCATGCCTTTCTAGGGTGATATTTGATCTCCATATCATAATCCTCCAGGAGTTCTAGCCATGTTCTCTGCCTCATGTTTAACTCTTTATGAGTAAAGATGTATTTCAAGCTCTTGTGGTCAGTGTATACTTCACACCTTACTCCATAGAGGTAATGTCTCCAGATTTTCAAAGCAAACACAACCGCGGCCAATTCTGGGTCATGTGTTGGATAATTCTCTTTGTAAGGCTTCAGTTGGCGAGAGGCATAAGCGATAACTCTGTCTTTTTGCAATAATATACATCCCAGTCCCTCCTTGGGCGCATCGCTGTAGATTACAAACCCTTCATTACCCTCAGGTATAGCTAGTATTGGGGCAGACACCATTCGGTTCTTTAATTCATGAAAGGCATCTTCGCACTCTGTAGTCCATTCAAATTTGTTGGTCTTCTGAAGTAATCTGGTAATAGGTAAGGCTAGTTTAGAAAATCCTTCTGCAAATCTTCGATAGTAGCCAGCCATACCTAAGAAACTTCGCACTTTAGAGACATTCATGGGTCTCGGCCAATTTACGATGGCCTCTATCTTTGTCGGGTCCACTGATATACCATCCTTGGTCACTATATGACCCAGAAATTGCACCTGTTCTAGCTAAAACTCGCACCTTTTAAGCTTGGCATATAGCTTGTGTTCTTCTAGGGTTTTCAACACCATTTGTAGGTGGTTTGCATGTTCTTTTCTAGCCTTAGAGTATACCAAGATATCATCGATGAACACCACTACGAATTTGTCGAGAAAGGACTTAAAGACCCTGTTCATCAAGTCCATAAAGAATGCGGGATCATTCGTTAACGCAAATGGCAACACCAAGAACTCTTAATGCCCGTATCGAGTGCGAAAAGCGGTTTTAGTCACGTCCTCCTTCTTGATCTTCAATTGATGGTACCCCGATCTCAAATTAATCTTCGAGAACACTGAAGCACGAGCCAATTGATCAAACAGGTCATCAATTCGAGGAAGTGGGTATTTGTTTTTAACCGTTACCTTGTTTAGCTCTCGATAGTCGATACATAACCTCAAACTCCCATCTTTCTTCTTCACAAATACTACTGGTGCTCCCCAGGGCGAAACACTAGGCTGAATTAACCCCTTATCAAGTAACTCTTGCAACTGAGTTTTTAACTCTGTTAATTCCGCAGGCGCTATTCGATAAGGTGCCTTGGATATTGGGGCAGTTCCAGGTACCAGTTCAATGGTAAATTCGATTTCTCTATCGGGTGGTAGCCTCGGTACTTCTTGAAACACCTGTGGAAACTCTCTCGCTATCGGAATCTCACTCAGGTCTAGCTCTTTCAGTTCTGCGACTTTAATCGCACACAAATAGCCCTGACATCCTTTCTTCAACATTTTGAATGCTTGCATAGCAGATACCATTGGGATGGTCACTTGGTGGCCACTTCCCTTAAAGGTTACTCTTTCTCCATCGGGGGCCGAGAAGATAACCAGCTTTCTCTCGCAGTCAATAGTAACTTTATGTCTGGTTAACCAGTCCATCCCTAGAATAACGCCCCAACCTTGTATATCTAGCTATACTGGGTCTACAGGGAGAACTCTTCCTTCCAATTGAATAGCACAGTTTTTGAAAACAAGATCGGTATAGTAAGTAGATCCTAAGGGCGTGGTCACATATAGTTGTGCATCCATCTCAATGGGCTTACTAGCGAGTTTCTTTGCAAAGGTAGGATTTATAAAAGAATGCGTGGCACCCGAATCAAATAAAACATAAGCATAAAGATGTTTAATAGGAAGAGTACCTGATACAGTGGCAGTGGGGTTCTCCGCCTCATCTCCTTCTAGGCTAAACACCTGGCCACCTGCCTGCGGCCTTTTTCCACTTCTGTTGCCTCCCAAGGTTGTATTCGCAGGAGGGCGACCTCTCTAAGAGACAGGATTGGTTCCCGTTCCTGAACCATGAATGTTACCTTGATGATGTCTTGCTTTTCTGGGGCAATCTGCAAGTTTATGGTCCATTGCACCACACCCGTAACATCCTTGAGTACCATACTTACACGGTCCGTAATGCAACCATCCGCATTGATTGCAAGGTTCAATCTCTTGTCTTGATGCAACTTGTACTCCCTTACCCCGATCCTTCGCGGGGTTAAAGTTTCTAAATCTCTTATTCCCCTGAGTGCTAGACCCTCCTTGGCCAGATTTTCTTTTACCTAGACCCATCTGTCGACTTTCAGCTTCGGTTTCTTCTATGACCCGGGCAATTTTCACTACCCTCTGATACATTTTTTGAAAGCTGGTAAAGATATGCCCAGCTATCATCTGCTTGATTGGTCCCTTAAGGCCTTGTTCAAAATTATCCATCTTCATCTCTTCAGTGGCGACCTGATTGGGTGCAAAGCGGCTGAGTTCATTAAACTTCGCCGCGTACTCTGTCACACTCATTTGTCCTTGCTTCAGACGTAAAAATTCCTGTTCTTTTGCCCTTTTCATATCTCGAGGGTAATATTGGGCATCCATCAGAGTTTTTGACTGCTCCTAGGTTAGGGCCGGCTCACCAGCTCGGGGTTTAACTGTACCCCACCAGAATTCTGCCTCTTTCTCAAGCTGGTGAGTTGCTAGGCGTACTTTAAAGCCTTCAGGGCAGTCCATTACTTCGAATAGGTTCTCCATTCTTCTCAACCACTCCTCGTATGCGAGGGGGTCGGTTCCTCCTTCAAACCTCGGTGGTTTTAACTTATTAAACTGACAAATCATCTCTACGGTGGTTGGCTCCGCCATCTGTTCTCTTCGGGGAGGCATTGCTACACAACTGTTTATACAAAGTTGCTTAGTTTTATATATATAAAAATAGATTTAATAGAGGCATTTATAGATATAAGAAAATATTTAGGTAGCATTCATTAGTAAAATGCATTCACACTTTACGAAACATGGGGGTAAAACCCTTGCTCATTCATTCATTTCGAGGATACATTTAGCTCGGGAGTCATCTAATAGTTCCCGACACACTGACGCCTTAAGAAGGGGAGAAACTAAGAGGGTACACTGACTATGATTTATTGGATACATTACATATGGTAGCAACTTCGGATCACGCAAGTCTCTAAACATCACTGGGGGAATCTCCCTTAGGAGGGTTGTCTAACACTGGCTCATTCGAACCTTCAGACTCAACTGGGGCTAGTAAGCCCCATAACATGAAAGTCGGGGAGTGTTCTACTTCAGGCACTTCATCTACCAGCTCCCTTATTCTCAGCATCGTGGCCTCCCAGCCACGAGGGTATTGAGCACCAAGTGAATCTATCCAGCGTGCCCACATTGTGGCTACTCGCTTGTATCGCCTCGCCCGAGGGTTTTTTCCAAACAGAAGCCTCATTTGGTGGTGCTCGATTTGATTTCTCTCGGTTATTGTGCGTGGTAGTTGTTGAGCAGCGGTGGGAGCAATCAAAGCCGTATTAACCAGTTCAATAGCGGCATCGCTCCTTCCCAAGGGGGTATCTCCTAAGGAATCCACCCGTCCTTCTGCTAATATTAGGAAATTCACTAATCCTCTGAAAGTAAACGGAGTGTAAGCTCCTCTGCGTACATAAAATAGACGGAGGATGGAGGTGACCTCGCTCCATCTTCCTGTCCGAGGCATTGTTCGGATAAACTTGTAAGTCCAGTGGTTTTGAGTGACCCGTAAGGGTCTCCACTGGTTACTCCTAATCATTGCTTCCCAAAAGATGACCGCGTTCCATGCAGCCAGCCAGAATGGAAGGTACTCGAAATCATCGATGCTAAACACCATCCTACATCACCACACTGGATTAGGTATAAAACTAACAAGCACGCATTTGCATGGGAGTACTAAGCCATGTTCTAGTTCGTCCCCACAAGTATGCCAAACAAGCACACAGTAAGCTCAAGTAAACACTTTAAGGCACGTACTTTCACACATTGATATACCTAAGGTCACATCTATATGCATATGCAACCTATGGCTCTGATACCACCCAATGTAACGCCCGCGCTACCTACTGGGGATGTCACACGACCAGGATCCCCAGAGGGAGACCCCTAAGGCTCTTTCTCTAATTATTTTCTTTAGAAATTCTACCTAACTTCAATTTAGTTAGGGAATTCTGGAACGAAACTGCCAGAGTTCCGTCTGTAATTACAACATTTCTAATATTTACATTATGAACTTTAGGGTACCTGTGAACTTTTAACCAAAATGCAAAATAAACTAGAAGTTCTGCGAGTCACACACTCGTGGTGAGGCTTAAGCCCGCTACAAACACTTATTACAAAAGATTTACATAGGTTCATACTACCAGAGCCACTACATGACCAATGTATGCACTTTCTTAAACAAAACATCACTTCAAGTGACTTCACAACTTCACATTACAGGCATGTCTGTGGAAGCAATTAGCGGTCCGTTTATTCTTCACCTGGGGGAAAAAGGGGAAAGGAAATGGAGTGAGCCACCACATGCTCAGTGAGTGTCTCTCCACTCCCTAAAACAAAACTTTACAGGCAATATTATTCATAATATTCACTTGGTAATACTATAGCTGTAATAAGTCACATATCACAGACCCTGGACTCCTGGTTAGACACGCAAGAATGATAACTTCTTAGCGCTAATCAACGGTGGCATGTTGAGATCTTGATTACACATGATGTGATTATAAAACATCAACATTAGATGCAATATCACTTATACATTCAATATGCACTTTAGAAGTTATTACTTGAAGCACTATGAACAACATGGCGACATATAACTTTGAAGTCACACACATTTAACTATAAGGCCCGCAAGCTTACTTTGGAGCTACAAGTGCAGAAACCTTCTTTTCTCTTTTTGGCAATCCTTTCTTTAAAAGGCTTAAAGGTTGACTTTCCTTCAAGAAATCTCTTCATGTTGGTCCCTTTGGACCCTTAAAACTTTCTTTCTTTCTGAATATTGAAAGGCTATAAGCCGACTGTTTTCTTATTCTTTAGAAATGTAATCTGAGCATAAAATCATCACAAAGTGCTGGTTGGGAGAGATCTACACTCAATCCCAGTGAGATTAACTCACTCTAAGCTCTTACTCCCGAGATGGCAACAAACTTTTGGAGTTTAACCCTCGTTAGTGTAAGACCCACCTTCGTTATTTTTACGTTAAGTTGCCTGTCTTGCTTTTACGTTATAAAATCGTATTTTTAGTAACTGTGTGAGTTTTTAACGATTAAATTCATTAAAAAGAATGATTATTTGATTAACGTTATTATTGACGCTACTTATTTATAAAATTATCGAATCAACGCTAAACCGAGTTTTTAAAATCGTTTTCCGTTTTACTTGGCCGATTTCCAAAGTTTAAACTAAAATGTTAATTGTAGGTTGCTTCAATTCGGGTTTAGCCTAACCATTAGCGAGTACAGGACCGGAATTCAGTTGAATGATGTTAATTGAGCCAAAAAAAAGGAAAAGTGAAACAAAAAGGGAGGGGGGTCGAAGTCAGGAACGGGAGACCCCGAACCCCCCCTCTCCTTCTCGCACTTCCTTGCTCTACTTCGCTGTCTCTCTCTCTCTCTGTGTCTCGCGGGTCACCGGTCGCCGCCTGGCGTCACCGCCGGCCGTCATCTGTCGCCGGCGAGAGAAGGAGCCATCCGACCTCACCCACGCATCGCCAGCCACCCAAACACCACCAATCCTCCTTCCCCACGTCACACAACCGAGCCAACTCAAAACCCACGCGTCAGCCACGCCCAATTCCGCCACCACCTACCGGAATCCGGTCACCCACACCGGGTTCGGCCTCCCCTATAAATCTGGGGGTTGGATTCGACCCCCAACACCCTTAAATGCGACGAAAACGTCACCAAATCGAGGGCTAGGGTTCGAGTCTTCAAGCTAGCGGGCCAGGGTTCGGGTTTAGCAGAGTGGGAGCATTTGGTGTTTACTGTTTGAGGTTGAAATTAGGCTAATCCCAGTGAGTGTTTCTCCCTCCTAAGTTATTACTATTTTCGAAGTTAATTTTCAGCAGATTGATGTTGCATGTCAAGTTAGGGTTTGTTAAATTCGTTAGAAATGTCAAGAAATGCGCTATTCATGTTTAGGTTCGATTCATTTGGTTAATTTATGCCTAAGATTGTAAATCGAAACAAATTATGTGTGTTTAGCGTCGATTCGAAACAATGAATGTAATTCATGCTTGAGATGTTAATTCGAAGTAATTTAAATGTGTTTAGCGTCAATTCAAAACAATGAATGTAGTTCATGCCTGAGATATTAATTCGAAGTTAATTTAACGTATTTAGCTTCGAATCGAGTTAATGAGTCATTTTCTGAAACGGAATTAAAATCGAAGTTAATTTAACGTATTTAGCTTCGAATCGAGTTAATGAGTTATTGTTTGAAAAGGAATTAGAAACGAAGTTAGATTGATATGTTTAGCATCGATTCGAATCCATGAATGTAAATCATGCTTGAGATACTAATTCGAAATTAGTTTAACGTGTTTAGCATCGATTCAAGTTAATGAGTTAATGTATGAAAAAGAATTAATATCGAAGTTATATTAACGTGCTTAGCTTCTATTCAAGTTATTTAGCTAATATATGAAAACGGATTAAAATCGAAGCTTTTTTAATGTCTTTAGCTACCATTCGAATTAATTAAGCAAAGCATGCAAATGAGCTAATTTTCGAGGTAAATGAAGGGTGTCTGGCTCCGAATCAAGTAGCTTAGCCAATACATGTTAAACGAATTAATCTCGAAGTTATATAAACATGTTTAGGTTCGACTCGAGTTAAACTAACTAATGCATGTAAACGAATTAAATTCGAAGCTATTGAAATATGTTTAGTTTTCACTCGAACCTCTGTTCTTTGTACATTCATGCTTAGGAAAGTTGCTTCGAAATGTATCGTATATGTCTAGAATCAAATTATGTTTGATTTATTGAATAAGTGTTGTCGATTCATGAATAAATGCGGCCATATGAACCCTTGTTGTACCGCACCACTGAATGGTGCTGGATGCTCAGGTAAGAACCTAAACTTCACCCTTTATTTTTATAAGCTAATAGGATAATATGTCGTGATTAATGAATCGATGAATCGAGTTGGTAGTTGGATGGTTTGAGGAAAGAATCATGAGCGTTCAAGGTCCTGTGGTACGGTGCTTGTGAGGAGGGAGTTCGGGTTGTGAATTGACCGCAATCGTGTGGATTGCGAGGCCATGTGTGGCTCATTGTGTTGTTGAAATGATTATGAAGTGTTTGAATGTGAAATGTGTGAATCCCTTTCTCCCTTTATGTCTAAGATGCATTATGCGTGAAAGTATGGTGATTTGACAAAGAATGTTTCTCGTGTTTTCAAACTAATAATAGCCATGATTAATAGCAAGCAATGGCCTATTTTCGCTGTACAAACAGTATTTGAGAGTGAACCTGCTTGAACGGGGGAATCCCTAAAACGGTTTAGAAAAGTGTGAGTTATGTGATAAATGATTTTACCAAAAGACACAACAAAATTATTAGCCGTTATGGCCGATACGCTTTAAGTGGCTAAGATAATGTGCTGCGGACAATATGATATGATGTAATGTTAACCTAGGGGACAAGTCCGGATAAACCCTAGAGGCCCTGACGAGGGCTAATATAATGGTCCGATATGTTATATGTAGCCATCCCGGGAGTAAGAGCTTAAGCGTGAGCGTTAGGTCTCACTATGGGGTCGAGAATAGTTCTCACCCAATCAGCACCCTGTAATGATCTTATGCCAGAAGTACTTTCGTACTAAGTTAAGAAAAGCAATTGGCCCTTTGCCATTTTAAACGATTAAAAAGGGAAGGAAGTTCTTTTTATGGGCCCAAAAGGCTATATGGAATGATGTATGAAAAGCTTATAAGGGTCGTTACACGACCGAACGAAATGAAACTTCCTTTGAAGACCAAGAAAACGTTTTCAACGAAAGAAATAAAGTTTTTAATGAATGAGTAATGAAATGATCCACAAGCATATTTGAATGTGGATTCTTATCCTATGTATTAAAAGAAAGCTTTCAATGGATGCATTATGAATGATTCTTAAGTATGGTTGAACGTGGATTCTAATCTTATGTGGCATCATTCTTATCCATAGCAAATCTGTCTGATTTAAAGTGTATGAGATGAGAAAGAAAGTTATAGCACGTTAAAAATTCCATGAATGAAGGCGTCTCTTCCTAAAAGAATGAACGTTGATATGTGAATAGCATGCGAGGGTGTCATATAGCTTAATATGATGTTTAAAGGTACTTAAATGCTTGATATGTGTTTATGTGTGTGATCTGTAAATTATATGAATGAAATACCAAGAAAAGTGTAAATATGAAAAGGGATAACCTTAAATACACATCATATGATTGAGGGTTCATGTATAGTTTAAATGGAGTGTTAGGAAGTTATATTATGAAAAGAAAAGATCCTTATACTTAGCCTTCGATGCTTACTCACATGCCTAATTGCTTGCTAGTAAAAAACTCCGTCGTTAAAGAACCTAAAAATATGACTGAGTGGTCGAAGTGAAGTTTATATTTAGTGATCCTCCCATAAAGGTCCTATGAATATCTATTATGATAGTAAAGTATGGAAACGTGATATGTGACTAGTAAAGATAGTATTGCCTGCAACGGTTTTGGTTTTAAGGGGTTGGGGGACACTCACTGAGCGTGTGGTTGCTCATCCCACTATTCTTTCCCCTTTTCCCCAGGTTTTCTTTCTGACAGGAAGAAGTTGAGTTAGATAAGTCCAGAAGGAACCTATTGTTGCTTACAAGGCATCGTATGTGCTCATTTAAAGGGATCTTACGTGTTTAATGAAGTCATGTAATGTACTCTTAGTTTATAAAGGTCTGTAAACGATTATTCTAGTTCATGTAATGCATATGGTATAAAGGTCGCTCTGTATGGCCGTCTGAGCCAACCATCAAGTTAGTTAGATGTCTTCTTGATTTAATTTAGTTATGTTTTGGGATGTAAATCTTAATACTCCGGTTTTGTTAACCGTTGAGTTGTATCTTCCATTTCTTCTTTATTCATGAATTAATCTGGTTGGTGTACTCCGAGCGAGTGGCTCGTTGAGTTATGAACTCCGGCGTGTGGCCGTTGAGCTATGTTTTAAATATTTTGCGCTTCCGTTGATTTATAGGGACTTATTGTAAGGCTTTTAGCTTGGAAATGGTCAGTTTTTAGGGGGAACTCTGTCCGTTTCGTCCCAAGAATTAAGTAAGAAGTTAGGAAAGCGTAACACTTCTGGCCTAGGGGCTGAGGGTGTTACATTGATGGTATCAGAGCAAAGGTCCTGCGACCATAGGCCGCGACCTGAGTCTTGCATTCATATTGTTCGATAGGAACGCGTTCATAATGATGTGATATGTGCCTACTAGGTCTGCAATTGTGCGTTTAATGTGAATCTTGGCGTATTTAGCTAGCTAGGTACTGCTCGAGTGAGCTCACTAATCAAGTGAACGAACGAATTGTTAAGGGTGTAAACCGAGTAACTTGTTTTCTCATGAATGAGTTAAGTATTAGTCCAATTGAAGGTTGTTTGTTTATTTGCTTATGCTCCTTGACGGTTTGAAATTGAATGATTGGAAAGTTTGAACTCTAAGCATATTCTTGCCCCTAAGGTACGATTTGCTCCTCGGGCCCCATAATGGAGTGAGTAGACATACTTAGTGGTTGGTAGGGATAGGCTAGAGGCAGTTGGACTATTTCTCGTTTGAAAACCTAGAGATTTTAAAAGTTGAGACCTTTCTAAATAATAAATTAAGATGTTTACTTCGCATTGAAAGACCCTTCTAATTATGCGGTTAGGCTTTAATGCCGCACTTAAAAGCTTGCATTTGTTTTATAATCCCACTTGAGTCTCTGCTACTGTTATAAGTCTCTATGTGCAGCTAAATGTTTTGGATGCCTATCCGCCAAGATGCATATGTTGCTTGATGTATAAATGACAAGTTATAAGCGACTAAGAATTACCCCTCTAGACTAAAAGCTTCTTTTTGACAATACCCCAATTATGTGGTTTCTCAATCGCTAAGGGAACTAAGCGAGAACTTGGTTTATGCGCGTGTCAATATGATGGTTGTGATATGGTCATATTATTTTGCCTAATTGTTATCCCATACGTGTTATTGACACTTAGGTGTGGCCTTATTCTGGATTGTCACTCACATGTGGAGTCTTCCTTACATCCTTACATGTGACTACTATTACCCTTGAGTCAGCTAAGCATTATGCTCATAGTGGCATGGAACACCAATTTTTTTTTTTTTTTGAACTATAGACTTGATAGTGTCCTGGTCATATCAACCCTACCACATCTAGAGTGGAGATGTAAGGAATGACCTGACAGACTTTGGAATCGTTATACCACATGCATCACCTCGTTATCTTTTGAGGCTGATTTACACCCTTTTTAGCAGTTTCTTAAGTAATAACACCACGTGCGGAAGCCATAATGCCTTAAGGTAGAAGATAGAACCTTCCCATCCATACTAAGAGCTCCTCGGACCTCAACAATTACCTTATGAGACAATTATATTGCAAAGTATCAATGTGTACTCGTAAGACCATTGATACTATTGTTCTTAACCCCTGTTAGATGGCTGATGGCTAGTTTTTAATGATTTTGACAAGCCTCAAGACATACCTTGACCCTTGGTTACAAATGAGAATTGCAAGCATGTACGTTCCTATAAGTGACCTCTTGTGTGGCATGATTGTGAACATGTGTGTGTTTCAAAGCATAATCATGACATTTTGCACAACGTAAGACTTTGGGAACGTATATAGTCACTTAGAATGATATGCATGGGCATTTGTATGTTTTATGAGCGAATGGTTTAGCAAATAAACTACGTGGTGTTTGTTAGACTTGATTCTGGCTGAGCGCGTCACTAAATTGGCCAAATAATCAAACTACGTGAATTGTCGCTTCATATAATTATAGTTAGCTAATTATTACCTGGCATTTAGCCTTTATGCTGTGATTAAATGGCTGGCTGTGCACATATTCTATAGCATAATTACGTGGCTATGACCCTTTTGCATTCAAACACTTACCTTTGTATGCATCATTGAATGGTATGCTGGGATATTCGTGACTGTAGCGGAGATTACTCATCTCCTATATGATTAAGTCCTATGTATCTTGTGATTGATTGAGTGGATTATTACTCATATGTTTAGTAGAAGGATATTGTGGCCTTAGGAGTTTACAATCGCATTTGTTTGCCTTGTACCGTCTGTGCTTGGGCCATACCGCATGCCACCGTATTTGCGACCATACTTGGATGCGTGACTTAAGGGTTATGAATGGATATGCATAAAACAACCCCCGGCAAGGTTCAACCAAGTGTCCTAGCATGATACGACTGAGTTATTTGGCATTATGTTTGCATAATGAGTTTTATATGATGCATAGCGGATCTCATAGGGAACCTTGGATGGTGCTTCTCTAGCCATCGTACATACTGCCAAAGCTATCTTACTATATCATAATTAGCATGGTTGGCCTTCTTTCCAACTCAATTGTCTTGTGGCTGGACACGACTCCATTTCACATATCATCTCTACCGTTTCTTAAGATATGTCAACATACACACGTGCTTGCTCACGAGCACCTTAAATGTATCGATTGAACTGAGGGTCATATGGACGCCCTTACCGCAACCTTTCATTGAGTTGTGAGGTGTAGTCGTCTATATAACCAACCAGAATGATGTATGAGTTGTAAAAAGGCAATACTAGCTATAAGAACCTTGTACCAAACCCACCACAACCTAGAAACCATATATTTACTCCCTATACAATTGATGTGTGGATCTGTACGGACCTATTACTGCGCATCGACCCATATTCTTGTTATTTAACCTCCCAAGTTATATCCTTGCGTGATTAATGGTGGTTGAACTTGTTATACTCTTTCATATTGTTTACCACATATACAGGATGGATTAATTCATGTTGCTTGTAATTCTTGGGTAAAAATGTTGAGTTATTCATTTTATGCTATGTCATTGTGCTAAGGTGAACCTACGTGATACTATGAATTGTTCTTGTCACTCTAGAGTGTCATAGGGGTCTCAGGGTTAATTGGTATGACCCTTGTTTGTTGCGGCCTGAAGTCATACCCTTGGATGCCAACTCATAGCGATACATGTGCATAGAACTCCTTGTCATGATACGAGTAGTGTGTAGGTGATTCAAAGTCCTCATCCCTTTTTGAAATAAGTTTAATGTGGTTTTCCACGCCAACTCATTTGCCTCACTTCAATGCGATTTGCCCTCGGCGCCTAAATAGAGCGAGTAGACGCTTGAAGAGATTGGCGAGGAGGAGACTGGATACCATAAGACAATTTTCTTTTGATTTAAAAAGAAGTAGTGATTGCAAAATGGAACCTTTTGGAAACCCACCGTGTAGATCTTACCTGCGTGCGTTCATTTTAGGAAAAACCGAACTTAGATTTGGAATTTCGAGGACGAAATTCTTTTAAGGGGGGAAGAATTTAAGACCCACCTTCGTTATTTTTACGTTAAGTTGCCTGTCTTGCTTTTACGTTATAAAATCGTATTTTTTGTAACTGTGTGAGTTTTTAACGATTAAATTCATTAAAAAGAATGATTATTTGATTAACGTTATTATTGATGCTACTTATTTATAAAATTATCGAATCAACACTAAACCGAGTTTTTAAAATCGTTTACCGTTTTACTTGGCCGATTTCCAAAGTTTAAACTAAAATGTTAATTGTAGGTTGCTTCAATTCGGGTTTAGCCTAACCATTAGCGAGTACAGGACCGGAATTCAGTTGAATGATGTTAATTGAGCCCAAAAAAAAAGAAAAGTGAAACAAAAAGGGAGGGGGGTCGAAGTCAGGAATGGGAGACCCCGAACCCCCCTCTCCTTCTCGCACTCCCTCTATCTGCTTCGCCCTCTCTCTCTCTCTCTCTCTCTCTCTCTCTCTCTCTCTCGCGGGTCAACGGTCGCCGCCTGGCGTCACCGCCGGTCGTCATGTGTCACCGGCGAGAGAAGGAGCCATCCGACCTCACCCACGCATCGCCAGTCACCCAAACACCACCAATCCTCCTTCCCCACGTCACACAACCGAGCCAACTCGAAACCCACGCGTCAGCCACGCCTAATTCCGCCACCACGTGCCGGAATCCGGTCACCCACACCGGGTTCGGCCTCTCCTATAAATCTGGGGGTCGGATTCGACCCCCAACACCCTTAAATGCGACGAAAACGTCACCAAATCGAGGGCTAGGGTTCGAGTCTTCAAGCTAGCGGGCCAGGGTTCGGGTTTAGCAGAGTGGGAGTATTTGGTGTTTACTGTTTGAGGTTGAAATTAGGCTAATCCCAGTGAGTGTTTCTCCCTCCTAATTATTACTATTTTCGAAGTTAATTTTCAGCAGATTGATGTTGCATGTCAAGTTAGGGTTTGTTAAATTCGTTAGAAATGTCAAGAAATGCGCTATTCATGTTTAGGTTCGATTCATTTGGTTACTTTATGCCTAAGATTGTAAATCGAAACAAATTATGTGTGTTTAGCGTCGATTCGAAACAATGACTGTAATTCATGCTTGAGATGTTAATTTGAAGTAATTTAAATGTGTTTAGCGTCGATTCGAAACAATGAATGTAATTCATGCTTGAGATGTTAACTCGAAGTTAATTTAACGTATTTAGCTTCGAATCGAGTTAATGAATTATTATCTGAAACGGAATTAAAATCGAAGTTAATTTAACGTATTTAGGTTCGAATCGAGTTAATGAGTTATTGTTTGAAAAGGAATTAGAAACGAAGTTAGATTGATATGTTTAGCATCGATTCGAATCCATGAATGTAAATCATGCTTGAGATACTAATTCGAAATTAGTTTAACGTGTTTAGCATCGATTCAAGTTAATGAGTTAATGTATGAAAAAGAATTAATATCGAAGTTATATTAACGTGCTTAGCTTCTATTCAAGTTATTTAGCTAATATATGAAAAAGGATTAAAATCGAAGTTCTTTTAATGTCTTTAGCTTCCATTCAAATTAATTAACCAAAGCATGCAAATGAGCTAATTTTCGAGGTAAATGAAGGGTGTCTGGCTCCGAATCAAGTAGCTTAGCCAATACATGTTAAACGAATTAATCTCGAAGTTATATAAACATGTTTAGGTTCGACTCGAGTTAAACTAACTAATGCATGTAAACGAATAAATTCGAAGCTATTGAAATATGTTTAGTTTTCACTCGAACCTCTGTTCTCTGTACATTCATGCTTAGGAAAGTTGCTTCGAAATGTATCGTATATGTCTAGAATCAAATTATGTTTGATTTATTGAATAAGTGTTGTCGATTCATGAATAAATGCGGCCATATGAACCCTTGTTGTACCGCACCGCTGAATGGTGCTGGATGCTCAGGTAAGAACCTAAACTTCACCCTTTATTTTTATAAGCTAATAGGATAATATGTCGTGATTAATGAATCGATGAATCGAGTTTAGTTGGATGGTTTGAAAAGAATCATGAGCGTTCGAGGTCCTGTGGTACGGTGCTTGTGAGGAGGGAGTTCGGGTTGTGAATTGACCGCAATCGTGTGGATTGCGAGGCCATGTGTGGCTCATTGTGTTGTTGAAATGATTATGAAGTGTTTGAATGTGAAACGTGTGAATCCCTTTCCCCCTTTATGTCTAAGATGCATTATGCGTGAAAGTGTGGTGATTTGACAAAGAACGTTTCTCGTGTTTTCAAACTAATAATAGCCATGATTAATAGCAAGCAATGGCCTATTTTCGCTATACAAACAGTATTTAGGAGTGAACCTGCTTGAACGGGGGAATCCCTAAAACGGTTTAGAAAAGTGTGAGTTATGTGATAAATGATTTTACCAAAAGACACAACAAAATTATTAGCCGTTATGGCCGATACGCTTTAAGTGGCTAAGATAATGTGCTGCGGACAATATGATATGATGTATGTTAACCTAGGGGATAAGTCCGGATAAACCCTAGAGGTCCTGACGAGGGCTAATGTAATGGTCCGATATGTTATATGTAGCCATCCCGAGAGTAAGAGCTTAAGCGTGAGCGTTAGGTCTCACTATGGGGTCGAGAATAGTTGTCACCCAATCAGCACCCTGTAATGATCTTATGCCAGAAGTACTTTCGTACTAAGTTAAAAAAGCAATTGGCCCTTTGCCATTTTAAACGATTAAAAAGGTAAGGAAGTTCTTTTTATGGGCCCAAAAGGCTATATGGAATGATGTATGAAAAGCTTATAAGGGTCGTTACACGGCCGAACGAAATGAAACTTCCTTTGAAGACCAAGAAAACGTTTTCAACGAAAGAAAGAATGTTTTTAATGAATGAGTTATGAAATGATCCACAAGCATATTTGAATGTGGATTCTTATCCTATGTATTAAAGGAAAGCTTTCAATGGATGCATTATGAATGATTCTTAAGTATGGTTGAACGTGGATTCCAATCTTATGTGGCATCATTCTTATCCATAGCAAATCTGTCTGATTTAAAGTGTATGAGATGAGAAAGAAAGTTATAGCACGTTAAAAATTCCATGAATGAAGGCGTCTCTTCCTAAAAGAATGAACGTTGATATGTGAATAGCATGCGAGGGTGTCATATAGCTTAATATGATGTTTAAAGGTACTTAAATGCTTGATATGTGTTTATGTGTGTGATCTGTAAATTATATGAATGAAATGCCAAGAAAAGTGTAAATATGAAATGGGATAACCTCAAATACACATCATATGATTGAGAGCTCATGTGTAGTTTAAATGGAGTGTTAGGAAGTTATATTATGAAAAGAAAAGATCCTTATACTTAGCCTTCGATGCTTACTCAAGTGCCTGATTGCTTCCTAGTAAAGAACTCCGTCGTTAAGGAACCTAGAAATATGACTGAGTGGTCGAAGTGAAGTTTATGTTTAGTGATCCTCCCATAAAGGTTCTATAAATATCTATTATGATAGTAAAGTATGGAAGCGTGATATGTGACTAGTAAAGATAGTATTGCCTGCAACGGTTTTGGTTTTAAGGGGGTTGGGGGGCACTCACTGAGCGTGTGGCTGCTCATCCCACTATTCTTTCCCCTTTTGCTCAGGTTTTCTTTCTGACAGGAAGAAGTTGAGTCAGATAAGTCCAAAAGGAACCTATTGTTGCTTACAAGGCGTCGCATGTGCTCATTTAAAGGGATCTTACGTGTTTACATGTAATGTACTCTTAGTTTATAAAGGTCTGTAAACGATTATTCTAGTTCATGTAATGCATATGGTATAAAGGTTGCTCTGTATGGCCGTCTGAGCCAACCATCAAGTTAGTTAGATGTCTTCTTGATTTAATTTAGCTATGTTTTGGGATGTAAATCTTAATACTCCGGTTTTGTTAACCGTTGAGTTGTATCTTCCATTTCTTCTTTATTCATGAATTAATCTGGTTGGTGTACTCTGAACAAGTGGCTCGTTGAGTTATGAACTCCGGTGTGTGGCCGTTAAGCTATGTTTTAAATGTTTTGCACTTCCGTTGATTTACAGGGACTTATTGTAAGGCTTTTAGCTTGGAAATGGTCAGTTTTTAGGGGGAATTCTGCCCGTTTCGTCCCAGGAATTAAGTAAGAAGTTAGGAAAGTGTAACGCTTCTGGCCTAGGGGCTGGGGGTACTACAGTCAGGGTCTCTAGAGATTACTCTCTAGGCTAGGAATTCCCCCGTTCAAGCAGGTTCACTCCAATCTATTATCCCTAAGCACTTATCTTAGCCATTTAAACTGGTCATAACGACTAATAACTTGGTTACTTCTTTTGGTAAAAACCACTTGTCATACAACTCACACTTTTATAGAAAAACGTTTAAGGAACTCCCCTGTTCAAGCAGGTTCACTCCCAAATAATGGTTGTGTAGCTGAAAATAAGCCATTGCTTGCTACTAGTCATGGCTATTACTAGTTTGAAAACATAAGAGGCGTTCTTTGTTAAATCATCGCACGTTCATGCATAGTGTACCTTAAACATATGGAAAAGGAAGGGGGTTTACACGTTTCACATACATACACTTCATAATCATTTCAACAGCACAATGAGCCACACATGGCCTCGCAATCCACATGATTGCAGAAATTTCACAACCCAAGCTCCCTCCTCACAAGCGCCGTACCACAAGGACCTCGAACCACTCATAGTTCTTCCTCAAACCATCCAACTACCATCTCGGCTTCAATTTCACAATCTAGCAACCTAATCACTATGATATACTGAAAGGCAATGCATAACTTACACACCTACCAATGCTGAACTTACCGATTAAGTATTAGCAATTAGTTGAGTGCAGCAACCAACGGTTATATCCAAGCGCATATATACATACATGTAAGCATTCATACGACTAAACTTAATAAGAAGCATGGGGTGTGATTGGCATTCATGTAGGTTAGCTAGGAGTCGCAAACAAGCCATTCTAAAGCTAAACGTAACTCACTAAATGGACAAGTGTTGGCTTCTTGCTACATTTTCACGACGAGCATAAAACGACTCACGTCAATCTAAATCTTTAGGCATGGATTACTATATGCATTCGAGCGCTAAACATATATAATTCGTTTCGAATCAAGAGCTTAGGCATAATTAACTACATGCATTCGAATTAACGCTAATCTTATATAATTCGTTTTGAATCAAGAACTTAGGCATGAATTAACTACATGCATTCGAATTAACGCTAAACTTATATAATTCGTTTCGAATCAAGAACTTAGGCATGAATTAACTACATGCATTCGAATTAATGCTAAACTTATATAATTCGTTCCGAATCAAAAGCTTAGGCGTGAATTAACTACATGCATTCGAATTAACGCTAAACTTATATAATTCGTTTCGAGTTACAATCTCAGGCATAAATCAACCAAATGAATCGAACCTAGACATGTATGGCTCACTTCTTGACATTTTAACATGACATGCAACATCAATCTGCTGAAAAACATTTTCGAAATTAAGAATAGCTTAGGAGGGAGAAACACTTACCTGAAATTGCTTAAAAACCCACTTAATTGGCAGCAATTCACGCCCCAAATCCCCTTGAACTCGACCCTGGTTCGACTACACCCAGAACCCGAAACCCTAGCTTCGACTTAATGGCAATTTAAGCTGATTTTGGCTAGAATTCAACTCCCAATTTATAGAGGAGGTAGTGAGGGTCGTGGGTTGCCGGAATCAGGCACGTAGGTGGCGGCTTTCGGGGGTTAGACGCGTGGTTTTTTGGCTGGGAGAAGTGGATGGCAGTGTGTGGTGGTTGTGGCGGCGGAGGACGCGTGCTGGGGGGACCGGTGGTCCCTTTCTCTCATCGGCGATAAGTGGCGGTCGACGACCACCGGTGGCCCTAGAGAGAGAGAGAGAGAGAGAGAGCAAGCTTTGGGGGGAAGAGAGAGAGAGAGCGAGTAGAGAGAGAGAGATGTCGGGGAGTCGGGCTCTTCGAGCCCGACTTCGACCCTCCTTTTTCTAATTTTTCTTTTCCCTTTTTTTTGGGCTAACTAACATCATTCAACTAAATTCTGGTCCCGTACTCGTTAACAGATATGGGTGAACTCGAGTTGAAATGACCTACAACCGGCAATTTAGTTTAAACTTTGGGGATCAACCAAGGAAAATGAAAAACGATTTTAAAAACTCGGTTTAGCGTTGATTTGATAATTTTATAAATAAGTAATGTCAATAATAGCATTAATCAAATAATCGTTCTTTTTAATGAAATTAATCGTTAAAAACTCACACAGTCGACTTAATATCTTTGCGGAACCATAATTCAAACGCAACTGGTCAATTCAGCAACTGAAAGAGTTACTCAGCAATAGAATGAAAGCGTGGCCCTTACAGTATGCATATATATATATATATATATATATTATATATATATATATATATTAATATATATATATATATATATAGTACTGGTTGCGTTGTGTATAATATATATATATATATATATATATATATATATGCACAGCTGGATCTCCCCAGACCCCGTGAAAGCGGGACCCACACTGGGAGTTGTTATTATTGTTGTTGTATATATATGTACAGTGGTGGAGCCACTAAGGGGCAAGGGGGGTCAGTTGACTCCCCAGATTGTCGGGAAAAAAAATTAAATACGGGAAACTATGGTGGAAACAAAGAATAGATAACTATTAATTAGTCTGTAGATGCTTCACGAAGGAGTGTATAATAGACTGGAGGTTGGCCACCTGTTGCTCCATGTTGGAGGTCATAAGTTTGACTCCTCTTGTTGCCTTATGCGTAATTTTTTTTAAAATTTTTTTAAAAGTGTGTCGAACGAAGATATCATGCTTTACTTTCAAAACATGAGATCCAGTAAAGGACAACTTTCTTGAATGTATTAGCTCCGTACTCCATTTTTAAAATGATTAAGGTTTATGCTATGTGTATTATTAATCTCCCCCTCCTTAGTTTGAATTCTGGCTCCGATCCTCTACATACACACACACACACACACACACACACACACACACACACACACACATATATATATACGCACACACATATATATATATGTGTGTGTGTGTGTGTGTGTGGGTGGGTCAGTGTGTGTCTGTGCGCTCGCGTGCGTGCGCACGCGTGTATGTGTGAGCTTGTGTGCACACACACTTATGGGGGCTGTGTGTCCATATGTATACACACACACACAGAGACACGCACATATATATGTGTGTGTGTGTGTGAGAATATATATATATATATGTATATGTGTGTGTGTGTGTCTACACACACACACAGATATATATATATATAGATATATATCTATATATATATATATATATATATATATATATATATATATATAATATATATATATATATATATGTATGTATATATAAATGTATATATATGTATGTGTGTGTGTGTGTATGTGTGTGTGTATCTATACATCTATGTATATATGTGTGTGTGTGTGTGTGTGTATATATATATGTGTGTGTGTGTATGATAAACCTATTTTTATACCATATTTTAGCCCGTATTTGATTCGATTTTTCCTACATTTTCATGCTTTATCATGTCAGGGAAAGGTTAAATCGACCTCCTACGCATATATTTCGTTCGTATGACGTCTTTCAGCTATTTCAGGAACTTTGTTGAAGGAACGGAAAGATAGTTGATATTTGGTAGAAAAGAGCGTCAAAGAGGCGAATCTAAAGTCGCGAAGGAGGTCAATTAAGCGTCGCGTAGAGTTCCACGGATCAAGCACGGACATCCCGGGCAAAAAGCCAGACCGTACCACGCGAGCACGGCACAAAGGCCAGCTAGCCAAGTGGCACGGCCTGCCCGTGCCACGTGGCGACACCATGCCACGTGCGCGGTGCCCGCTTGACTCCGGCAGTGTTTTGGCACGGTGGGCCTATGCTTCTGGGCACGACCATGTCAATCTTTTTCACTGCGCGACTTAAGTTTTTCTCGGGCTGTTTTTGGATTATTATTCAGTTTTCTCTTTTCACAGATGTTTAAAGGCGATTTTTAGGTTTTATATTCCAGTTTTGGATTTCCATTGTTTTGTATTGAATTCATTGGCATCGAAGTTACTACCTTTCAGCAACAATTAATTCAAGTTCGTTTTCCCGCTTCCTTCTTTTCTCTTTATTGTTATTCTAGGTTTTTGTAAATTGAATGTTGTTTGGTAGAATTGAAATTATGGTTGTTGATTGTGAAGTAATGCGTGGCTAAATTCCCAACTTGTACTGGGATTAAAATCAATTATGTTTAGTTGAATCAATTATAGCCCCAATCCCTTACTTTTCTTGCTTTTGCGTTCATGATTTCTACTATGCACGCCACATGCTTGATGAAATGCCTCAGAGGGCATTCATTCATTATTACTTGGGTTTAGGGGAGCGTTGAAAGACGGAACCTTTGCTTAGTGCGAATTAGTAGACAATTAGGATTTTGATATGAAAATAATCAAGGTTCCAGTCAGGATTAGAGATTGTAGATATGATAATCCTATGACCTTTAGTCCCATGAAAATAGGTGACTCTAGTTCTAGGATTAGTCTTCGAACCTTGAGAGAGGGAAGAGATAGGCTTAATTGGCAATCTATTCACTCATGACGCATCTCTAGGATTGTTCAGCAGGGTTAGTAATTGGTTCAGCTAGCACAATCATGCTGTTAATTCCAACCTGAGTGCTTCAATATTCTATTCCCTCATTCGATTCTTAGTTGCTATTGTGTTCATTAGTTTAGTCATAGACACATATTTTGATTTGGCCTAGATTGGATTACTTGATTAGTTTGGGTAGTCGAAAGCAAGCTCCTCATGGACACAACCCGTACTTGCCGGTTGCTAGCTGCAGATACGCTGTGCACTTGCGGTATTTTTAACACAACATGTTTTTAGCGCCGTTGCCGGGGAACTTGTTCCTTTCGATATCAGAACCGGTCATTATACTCTAGACTAAGCCTTTTTATTTTTTCTTTTCGTAACTTTTAGTCATTCCTCATTTCTGCTTGAAACTGTTTACACCTTGGTAGTACTTGCTTTGTATGCGCAGGAGGAGTCAAAGGGATCAAAACCTTATCCCCCTCGATCCTGAGATAGAAGCAGTTGTACGCCGACGTAGCGGAGAAGCAAGAAGGAGGAAGAAAGAAGCAGCGGTAATGGCCCAGGAAGACAATAGGGCGCTGCGGGACTGTGCCCTGCCGCAGGCATCTGGCGTCACCTCATCGATTGTTGGCCCGGCGATCGAGGCTAATAACTTTGAGCTCAACCCAGCGCTCATCAGTTTCGTGGAGCGTGACCAATTCGGCGGATATCCCTCGGACAATCCCAACGCGCACCTTTGCAAATTCCTTGTGAAGTGCGACACCATCAAACTCATGGGGTGTCCGCCGATGCTATTCGACTGCATCTCTTCCCCTTCTCATTGAGGGACAGAGCTAGTGATTGGCTGCTGAACAAGGAGCCCAACTCGTTCACCACCTGGGAGGTTCTCTCTAAGGCTTTTCCCAGCAAATACTTCCCACTTAGCAAGGCTGCCAAGTTGAGGACGGACATCACCTCCTTCACCCAGCAGGATGGGGAGTCCCTGCGCGAGGCCTGGGAGAGCTTCAAAGACCTCCAACGGCAGTGCCCCCACCACAGAGTTCCTGACTGGCTCCTAATCCAAACCTTCTATAATGGGTTCGAGCGGTCAGTGAAGATTTCTATCGATACCGCAGCAGGGGGCGCTCTCATGGGCAAGTCTATTGAAGCGCTAAAGGCATTATTGGAAGAGATGGATTCCAACAATTATCACTAGTCGAGTGAAAGAGCCGCCCCCAAGAGAGGCGGTGGCAGACATGAGGTGGATGCTATGACGCTCCTAGCAAGCAGGGTGGACGTCCTCGCACAGCGACTGGATAAGGTGGCTACCCCATCAGTCACTTCTACGGGGCCATCAATTAGGGCCTATGCATACTGTGAGACCTGTGGTGTACATGGACATACCTCCGTTGAGTGTTATAATGCTCCCTCTAACATTGGATACGTTAATGCATTCCACAATTACAGCCCACCACCACAAAATAGCCCCCACTCCACCACCTATAGCCATGGTTGGAAAAGTCATCCAAATCCTCTTTATAAAACTCCAACCCTTACCCCCAGAGTTCTATCCAGCCGCCTGGTTTCCACAACAGAACTCCCTACACTACTCCACCCCTTCCACCTCCTCAACCCACATCACATCTGGAGAGTCTCATGGAGCGCTTCATAGTGACTCAAACCAAGACTAATGAAAGTCTTGGTGAACCGATCAATCTACTAACCTCCAGACTCGACGCCATGGCCACCCATCAGATGACAATGGACGCCCAGATCGCTCAGATCGCTCAACAGGTGAGCCACCTATCTCGGCCTCAAGGGCATCTCCCCAGCCAACCCGAGACTAACCCCTGCAATCATGTTAATGCCATTTCTTCAATAGGAGAGGGGTTAGAGGAGAGTCCAGTGATGGTTCTCCAGGAGGTAGTTACAGTTCCTCATTCCGGAGGAAAGGGGGGAGCGAAGAGAGAAGAGAACCCGAACTCTATTAGAAAGACTAGCCATCCACTCCCAACTCGCACTTACCAACCACCAGTACCCTGCCCTCAGAGGGTAGCTTGGGCCAGGCTAATCCAGCATGAGCATAAATTTGTAAGATTCCTGGATGCCCTGAAGTGAATTTATGCTGACACCCCTTTCCTGGAGGCTCTCAATGAAGCACCTGTGCACTTGAAATTTTTGAGAGAGCTCCTTTCCAAGAAAGGTGAGCCTAAGAGGGGGCCAGTGGCGCCTACTGGGGAAGCTTGCAGTGCAATCCTACAGAGCCCGTCCCCACCTAAGCTGAAGACCCTGGCAGTTTCTCCATTCCTTGCTGTATAGGGGATGTGCAGATTGAGAGAGCCCTTTGCGATTTGGGTGCTAGTGTGAGCTTACTGTCTCTCTCTCTTCGTAAGAAGCTATAACTGCCCGACCTAAAACCCACCACCACACTTGTCCAGTTAGCAGATTGCTCCATCAGGTAACCTGCAGGGATTCTGGAAGATCTTCCAGTTCAGGTGGGTAAGTTTGTCATCCCATGAGATTTCTTCGTTATGGACATAGACGAGAACTCACAGGTCCCTCTCATCTTGGGAAGGCCATTTCTTGCCACCACTGCAGCGTTGATCGACGTGCAGGCAAGCACTTTATCTTTCCAGCTGTGTGGGGAGAGGGTAGATTTCTGTTTCCCTCCCCCCACACAACCTCCAGTGCTTGTCCTCTCTTCACCTTCTGAGACCCCTCTCCATTTTGCCCCCTTTGATGCTATCTCTGGGACCAAGGTACTGGAGAAAAAAGGAGAACCCCACACATTTCTTGGAAGTTCCTCTACTTTTTTTGGGGCTATTCCGACCCATTTTGGGCCCACTTCTGCTTACACTGGGAAGGAAAGGGATGCTACTTCACATCTTTATCCCTCTCCCAGTCCACCTCCAACACCGTCACTGTCTACTGTTTGGAGGTAAGGGTGAAGCTAAGGACCTTAAACAAGCGCTTCTTGGGAGGCAACCCAAGCATTTACCTGTTTTCTAAAGAAAACACAAAAAAAAAAAATTTTTTCTTGCCCACCCTCCCGCCCTTTTTTCTTTTTCCCCCCTTGGCGCCATCGGCTCTCCCTTCCCCTTAGCTTTCTCTCTGTCCTTTTCATTGAGGACAATGAAAGTCTTAAGTGTGGGGGGTGAGCTTACCGCTCTTTAGGTAGAATGGTAGATTTTGGGGTGTTGGTTGAATGACATCACTTGCATTTGCATCATATAGATAGGATGACATATAGTTTTCCTAGGGTCTCTTTGCATTTCTTTCCTTTAATAGAGCATGTAGGTTAGAGCATATAAGATATATGTTGCATCTCAAAAGGAGAAGTGATCGAGTTGGGCGTCCCTAAGCTTTCCAGATACTACTTCTTACCCTTCTTGTCACTATCCTTGATATCTTTTATTGCTTTTCTTAGTTAGCTTTATTGCTTTTTAATAAATGCGTGTGAAAACCCCTCTTATGAAGAGAACACAAGGGGTAGTGATTGATTGACCTGGTTGAGTTGCGTGTTAAAGTGTAGCCTGTTATTGTGCGAGTTCTTATGAAATTGTACTTTAACATTGCCATCTATAGCTCCCCCACCCTTTGTTGTATGTTATATTGCCCTTGAGATTCATGTGGTTTGGCTTGACTGACCTTAATAAGTGGAACATACCTTGGAGTAAGTTATTGGACTGTGGTAGAGTTACTTGTGAGATTTTAAGCCTAATGACTATTCATTACATATAGTCTTATACTCTCTTTCATGTGTGACTCATCCATGATTGCATCTCTAGAACTTGGTATTGTTCTCTCTGAAGTCACATTTAGCATGTCCATATGTTAATATGATTGAGGCATGTTTGTTTCACTTAGCCACATGAGCCAAAAAGCCACCCGTTCATGTATACTATCCCCTTGCTAGCCCTTTGTGCCTTGCCCCTGTTTTTGTTTCTGCACCCTACCTACTACGCACTTGGCCTATACACACTCTTGATATCCTTGTCAAGGTCTAGTGGAGCAACACTTTCGCTTAAGTTGGGTTTGCTTTGGATACTAGTTCGTATTTGGGTGTTTTATTAGTGGTTGCTTAGGAGGAATCATGCTTTGAGTGTATGGATTCCATGTCATTCACATATACTTTGTTTTTGCTTCTCACAAAAAAAAGAAAAGAAAAGAAAAGAAACGTCGAAAAAAAAAGAGAGAAAAGCAAGGAAAAAAGAGAAGTTGTGAATAAAGTGTTTGACATACGGATACGACAATAAGATTACTAAATTTCCTCTTCAGGTTGTTGTGGTCTTTGTTTCCCAACATTAAATGTGGTGCGAAAGTCATTGATTTAATGTGAGTTGTGGAAGTGTTTTTTACTCTCTACTCCCTTGACTATTAGCTCCACTCTTCCCAAATGTACTCCACTTCTCGCCCACTGCCCTTAGCCTCATTACAACCCTCTTGCAAGTCCTCATGATTGGCATATTGCATTTTGCATCAAGTGGTGGAGAATTGAGAACTCTACCAAGCCTACGGTAGTTTGCTTGATTGGATAGAGTATTGAGTGCACCGTTGCTATATATTCTAAACACATTGAGGGAGTGTTCCACTTTTTCCTAAAGTGAGGTTCTGCTAGTCCTGCTTACTTACCATTTGTTGAGGAATGTCTTGTCCTACTATGTGCTTCAGTATTGAGGTGATCGACGTATTGCATAGTTTAGGGAGATTAGTGGGTGGAATAAGAGTATTTTATTGACTATCTCACATTTTAACTTGGCCACCTCCAATGCAAAAGTCATTCGGATTTATTGATCATTCACCTTTTACCTGACGAGGAGCGCTGCTATAGGTTTCTTTCCTTCATTAGCGTTTTATGCGAGTCTTGCTTGGGGACAAGCAAGAGATAAGCACAGGAGAGTTGATAAACCTATTTTTATACTATATTTTAGCCGTATTTGACTCGATTTTTCCTACATTTTCATGCTTTATCACGTCAGGGAAAGGTCAAATTGACCTCCTATGCATATATTTCGCTCGTATGACGTCTTTCTGTAATTTCAGGAACTTTGTTAAAGGAACGGAAAGATAGTTAATATTTGGTAGAAAAGAGCGTCAAAGAGGCGAATCTAAAGTCATGAAGGAGGTCAATTAAGCGTCGCGTAGAGTTCCACGGATCAAGCACGGACATCCCGGGCAAAAAGCCAGACCGTACCACGCAAGCACGGCACAAAGGCCGGCTAGCCAAGTGGCACGATGCCATGTGGCGACACCGTGCCACGTGCGCGGTGATCGTGTGACTCCGGCAGTGTTTTGGCACGGTGGGCCCGTGCCTCTGGGCACGACCTTGCCGACCTTTTCAACTGTGCGACTTAAGTTTTCCTCGAGCTGTTTTTAGATTATTATTCAGTTTTCTCTTTTCACAGACGTTTAAAGGAGATTTTTAGGTTTTATATTCTGGCTTTGGATTTCCATTGTTTTGTATTGAATTCATTGGCATCAAAGTTAGATCTACCTTTCAGCAACAATTAATTCAAGTTCGTTTTCCCGATTCCTTCTCTACTCTTTATTGTTATTCTAGGTTTTTGTGAATTGAATGTTGTTTGGTAGAATTGAAATTATGGTTGTTGATTGTGAAGTGAAGTGTGGCTAAATTCCCAACTTGGGTTGGAATTAAAGCAGATTATGTTTAGTTGAATCAATTGTAGCCCCAATCCCTTACTTTCCTTGCCTTTGCATTCATGATTTCTACTATGCACGCCACATGCTCGATGAAATGCCTGAGAGGGCATTCATCCATTATTACTTGGGTTTAGGGGAGCGTTGAAAGACAGAACCTTTACTTAGTGCGAATTAGTAGACAATTAGGATTTTGATATGAAAATAATCAAGGTTCCAGTTAGGATTAGAGATTGTAGATATGATAATCCTGTGACCTTTAGCCCCATGAAAATAGGTGACTATAGTTCTAGGATTAGTCTTCGACCCTTAAGAGAGGGAGGAGATGGGTTTAATTGGCAATCTATTCAGTCATGATGCATCTCTAGGATTGTTCGGCAGGGTTAGTAATTTGTTCAGCTAGCATAATCGTGCTGTTAATTCCAACCTGAGTGCTTTAATATTCTGTTCCCTCATTCGATTCTTAGTTGTTATTGTCTTCATTAGTTTAATCATAGACTCATATTTTGATTTGGCCTAGATTGGGTTAGTTGATTAGTTTTGGTAGTCAAAAGCAAGTTCCTCGTGGACACGACCTGCACTTGCCGGTTGCTAGCTACAGCTGCACCGTACACTTGCGGTATTTTTAACACAACAGTGTGTGTGTGTGTATATATATATATTGATTTGGGAAAAATCCGATTTTTCCTAAAAGGGGGGCCATAAGAGTCTGATTTACAGTCTAAGCTCGTACGTGTAATAATGGACCCAAAAGCATCGCTGTAGGGGTTCCCCCAAGCCCACACTTGAACTCATGGGCCTCGAGCGCAACCCTAGAGGTTCCCCTTTGGGCCCTTCCACTCCGAGACCGGCGGCCCATGCGGGAAGTCCAGGTAAGATTACTGTTTTACCCATTTTTCGAGAGGACTATAAATAGTTAGCTATCTTCTTTGGGAAAGGGGTTGACAGATTCATCCACTAAACTCTCATTATACTGTCTCTCTCTTTTGACCCTTTGACATGAACCTAGGACTAACTTGCCTGTAGGAGAGGCGTTCCCCTGTCTACAACTCGCGGTTGCCCTGTATGTAGGGGAGGTTGTTCCGGGGAGATGACGTCGAGTGTTGAACGCTGGCTGTTAGATAAACCCGCTCCTTCGTCCCACGTCATCAGTAACCGTAACCTAAAAGATTTTATCCGGAATCAGATTAGCGCCGTCTGTAGGGAAAGAGCGGTAGCTGTGGTAGTGAGCGAAACAACACGAGCACGAACTCGCAGGGATAAGGCCCCTACAGCTGACACCTCTGCGCCTCCTGTGGTGCAGGACGCCTCTGAGAGTTCATAAGCGAGCCCTCGAGCGACTAGGACAACAACTCTTGAGTGTGAGCCTTTTGTCACTATGGACGCTCTGAAAAGCCTCATGTCCACTATGGCAGACGTCATCACAGGCCAGGTCTCTGAGCAGGTCAGAAGAGCTATGGAAGCAGCAACCTGGGCTAGGCCGCATCCTCCTTTCGACTACCCGCTGGTCCATGAAGGTGAGCCCTCTCGCCAGCCGGGGAGGATGTTGTCTCCCTACTACGCGGAGCACGGCCGGGTAGTATCCCGATTAGACGGGAACGGTCGGCCCGATAAGGGGCAGCTAAAATGATGTGCGACGATAGGTCCCACTGGCCGCCTCACACAAGGGGCAACCGCCGGATCAGCAACTGCTTCTATGCCCTACGCAACACATTTCTAACAAACCGCTTGGCTTGAGGAGTAGGAACAAACTTCACGGCCGCTAAGAGAAGCCTCTGGCAGGCGCCGGCCTAATCCGGATCACTGCACTCACTGGGAGCGTACCCAGAGCGTACCTTCGAGGGGGGCATACGATCAAGAGCCGTGCCGCGGGGACCAGTCTTCCCCCAGAATGCCAAGACACGTCTAGGGGGAGGGCGAGCCCTTCTGTCATCGAGGTCGAACGCCATCCTGAAATCCCTATCAAGGTGTCAGGAACGGCCGCTCGGCCAACCACTCTTCCTTTCTCTACCCCGCTTAGCGCCGAGATAATCAATGCTCCATGCTACGGGAAGGTCAAGATGCTGACATTAGATCTCTATGATGGGACGGCTGACTCTGAAGAGCATATGGGAGTCTACAAGGCACAGATCTATGTGCAGGATGGGGATGACACCGCTTATTGTTGCTATTTCCCTGCTACCATAATAGGAGTGGCGCAATCATTGTTTAGTGGCCTGCTACCGGGGAGTGTTACATCTTTTTAAGATTTGGTGGATAAGTTTGTTAGCCAATTCATCGTTAGCCGGTAGGAAAGGAGGACTAGCATCCACCTGTCTAGGATCAAGCAGGGGCCACAGGAGTCCCTCGCTGAGTTTATCAAGCGCTTCCATCAGGAGGTAGTGCTGATCCCCGACTTGGAGGACGGGGTGGCCTCTAGCTCCTTCTTAAATGGCCTTAAGAGCAGCCATTTCAAGTTCTCCTTAGCGGAGCAGAAGGAGACAACGCTAGCCGAGGCCCCGAGGAAGGCGGCGGACTTCATCCGGGCCATTGAGATCGGTGTCGACAGCTCGGATGTCCCGAAGAAGGAAAAGGCCCTGGCGGATAAGAACTTCAATCGCAGGCGATAGGAATCCCCGCCCTCGGGAGAAGAGGCTGTAGCTTGAGGCGGTTGATCCCTAGTTTACCACTGATGCTAGGAACATCCTCATGAAGGTTGGAGGGCATCCTATGCTACTGAGACCGTCTCCTATAACCGCACCCCCTAAACCATAGAATGCCTGAAAGTATTACGAGTTCCACGAACAGAGCAGACATACCACGACTAAATGTTGAGAGTTGAACAAAGCCCTTCACGAACTGGGAGACAAAGGTCAAATCAACCGATTCCTAAAGAGAGGACCACAGTTCCTCCAACGAGAACAAGAGCCCGCTCCACCCCCATCGCGAGATGAGGAGTGCTTGACGGAAGTCGTGGCCACAACAGCAAGGGGTTACGCAGAAGGAATAACTCGGTTGGCTTGGAAAGCTCAACTCAGAAATTCACAGCAAGTGCTTACCATGGAGTAGGGATCTTGTTTGATGGTGCCCACAACGGTATTTGGTGGAAAGGAGGCTCCACCATTCGCTTCTCCCCATAATGACCCCCTGGTCATCGAGATGAAGATAGCCAGCGCAATCGTGCGGTGAATCCTGGTCGACATGCGTAGCTCTATGGACATCATAACTTAGGATTGCTTGAAGAAATTTGCGCACCCCAGATGTGACGTCGTCCCCTTAGTACACACTATCCTGGGTTTCGGTGCGCAGGAAGTGAATCCCACGGGAATGATTCACCTTCCAGTGCATTTTGGTGATAAGACAAAGTCCAAGAGCCTTGAGGTCGACTTTTTGGTCGTTGATATGCCCATGGCCTACAATGTAATTTTAGGCCGGCCAACCCTCCACAACGTGAAAGCCGTCATCGCCCCGTATCTCCTCCAGCTTTAATTCGAACCGGATGATGACAGTATTGGTGAAATGTAGGGGGACCAGCGGATGGCCTGGGAGTGCTACCTGGTGAGTATAAAACCCCTCATAGAGCGGACTGGGGAGCGTGGACCTGCTAAACCATCCCAGATGGAGAAGCGGGCAAAGGCGGGACCGGCCGCTTCGGCCCTGGAGGCCTTGGTTATCCACACCCTCACTTCGTCAGAACCTCCGCGGCTTCGACCAGAAGCCACGAACGCGGTGGAGCACGTCTTACTCGAAGAGGAGCGACCTGAGCACACTATGCAGCTAGGGCGCGGCATCACGACCGCTAATCGGCAATCACTAGTTTCCCTCTCATGGGAATACAAGGACGTTTTCGCGTTTTAACCCGAAGAGATGCTTGGCCTCACTCCAAATGTGATGGAGCATCGGTTGAACGTAGACCCCCGTAACAAGCCGGTTATCCAAAAAAAGCACCATATGGGCCCGGAGAGAGCGGTCGCGGCCAATGCTGAAATCCAAAAGCTGTTAGAGGTTGGTTTCATTTGAGAATGCCAATACCCCGAATGGATCTCGAATGTAGTGTTAGTAATGAAACCAAATAGGACCTGGAGAATGTGCGTGGACTTCATGGATTTGAATAAGGCCTGCCCAAAGGATAGTTACCTACTACCAAAGATTGACAAGTTGGTGAGCGCCACGGCCGAAAACGTCCTACTGAGCTTTATGGATGCCTTCTTCGGGTATCACCAAATATCCCTCTGCCCCGAGGATCAAGAAAAGACGACCTTCATTACAGACCACAACCTCCACTGTTATAAAATGATGCCCTTCGGGCTAAAGAATGCAGGGGCCACCTACCAGCACCTGGTCAACAAATTGTTCGAGCCCCTTATTGATTAGACCATGGAAGTCTACGTTAACGACATGATTGTGAAAAGTAAGACCGAGGGGGATCATGGTCATGATCTGTAGAAGACATTTGACATGCTTCGAGCATTCAGCATGAAGCTCAACCTAAAGAAGTGTGTTTTCGGAGTTTGATCGGAAGAGTTCCTCGGCTTCATGATCAGTAGCCACCGCATCAAAGCTAACCCATATGAAATCCAAGCCGTCCTGGATATAAAGCGACCCCGGAATATACGAGAGGTGCAGCGCCTGACCGATTGCATAGTCGCCCTTGGACAGTTTATGTCCCGATCCACGGATAAGTGCCAGTTATTGTTTCGCATCCTACGCCAGCGGGACAGCTTCAGTTGGGATAAGCAAGAGGACGAGGCCTTCCAGGCTTTGAAGGCCTACTTAGCTCAGCTGTCCAAGATCGCCAGTCCCGCAGAACGGGAGGTCTTGGTGCTGTATTTGGTCATTTCAAAGCACGCCGTCAGTGCTGTCCTTGTGATGGAATGGGCAAAGGAGCAGATCCCTATGTACTACGTAAGCCACGCCCTGACCGGTGCCGAGATGAACTACTTCCTCATCGAGAAGTTTGCATATGCCTTGGTAATGGCTAGTCAGAAGCTGAGGCCTTACTTTGAGGCTCACAAGATTTTAGTCTTAACGGACCAACCCTTGAGGAATGTCCTCTTGAAGTTAGACGCCTTTGGGCGGCTCTTGAAATGGGCTGTTGAGCTCACCCGTTATGACCTAGCCCTCAAACCACGAAGGACCATCAAGTCCCAAGCATTAGCTGACTTCCTGGCGGAGAGCATGACGCATGCTGAGGAAGAGGACTCATGCCCACGGCCCTAGAACTTATACGTGGATGGCTCGTCCACTAAGGATAGCAGTGAAGCCGGCCTTATTATTAAGAGTCCCACTGGGGTGCGACAGGAGCATGCCCTAAAGTTTATGTTCAAGGCATCTAACAACGAGATCGAGTAGGAAGCCCTTGTAGCGGGGATAGACCTCTGCTATACTGCTGGGGTCGATTACGTGCAAGCCTTCTCTGTTTCCCAGCTAGTCGTCAGCCAGCTCAATGGAGCATACGAAGCAAAGGATGACGTCATGGCCCCATATGCCCGACGAGTTCGGGAGGCCACCAAGTTATTAAAGCACTTTACCATCATGCATATCCCTCGGTCAGAGAAACGGCAGGCAGCCACCCAGTCTAAGCTGGTGAGCTGGTCTGATGATGCGAAAACCAAAAACATCCAGTGGAAAACTCTAACAGAAAGGAGCATTGACCAACACGAGGTATTATGGTTAGACAGAAGCCTAATGTGGATGAAACCTATCCGCGCGTACCTCACTGACGGCACGCTGCCCTCGGACCCCAAAGAGGCAGATAAGGTCAAGAAGAGGTCAAACTTGTTTATCTTGCGCGAAGGAATTCTATACAAAAGATCTTTCGCCCGGCCTCTTCTACGGTGTATGACCCCATAGGAAGGGAGAAGGGTATTGGAAGAGCTGCACGAAGGCATTTACAGCACACATGCAGGAGGCCGTGCATTAGCTATCACGGCCATTTGAACCGACTACTACTGGCCTAGCTTGTGGGAGGACGCAATGACGCTAGTACGGACCTATGATAAATGTCAGAAATTCGTACCCATCCAACGAGTCCCCTCCACCGCTATGACGTCGATAGTCACTCCCCTCCCGTTCGTTACATGGGGAATGGATATCCTCAGCCCTTTTCCCAAGGCTACGAGACAGCGCAAGTACCTCTTCGTGGTAGTGGATTACTTCACCAAGTGGATCGAGGCCGAGGCTGGAGCATCCATAACTATCGGTAAGGCATGAAAGTTCGTCTAGCGAAACATCATCACTCGCTTTGGTATCCCTTGTGCTATAATTTTTGATAACAGTCGGCAGTTTGACACCAGCAAGCTCACGGACTACCTCAGTAACTTGGGCTGCCAAGCTCACTTCACTGCTGTGGCACATCCCCAGACCAACGGCCAAGCCGAGGCGGCCAATAAATCTGTCCTTCACGGCTTGCAGAAGAAGCTTGACAACGCAAAAGGTAGATGGGCAGACAAACTACATGGTGTCCTATGGTATATGCGGACCGCTGAGAAAACTACTACTGGTGAAACCCCATTCATGTTAGCCTATGGATCCGAGGCTGTCTTACCCATTGAAGTCGCCCTTCACACCCACCGGCTGACAACTTTCTAAGAGGGGTTGAACAATGCGGCACTCTACAAAGCCCACGATCTTCCTCCCTCCATACATGGCGACGCCCTCCTCTGAGAAGCTCTCTATGGACTCTGCATCGCACGACTGCACAACCGTGCAGTGAGGGTGCAACCAATTCAAGTGGGTGATCTCATTCTTCGATGCACGGATGCTGTAGCTAGGGCGGGGGAACACGCAAACTAACCGCCAACTGGGAAGGCCCATACAAGGTCACTTCACAAATCTGCCCAAGCATATATCGATTGGAGACCTTCAACGGTACCGCCATCCCACGGGCCTGGCATAGTAGTGACGTGAAGAAGTACTACACTTAGGCTTACGCTTTTTTTTTTATCGCCCACCGACATATACCCTTTTTACTCACAAGTAATAAAGCCCAAGGCCCCAGCCAGTCATTTTTGCACTACTGCACACCTCTTGCCTTCCTCTAGCATGGCGTAATGGCCGGTTGCTACACTTTTGGCCCTACTTGGTGCTAAGGGTCCTTAAGCACGGCCTCACAGCCGGTCGCCACACTCAGAACGCCCTTGTAGTCGGTCGCTACACTCTTAGCCCCAATGGGGCTAAGAGTCCTCAAGCACGGCCTCACGGCCGATCGCTACACTCTTAGCCCCAATGGGGGCTAAGGGTCCTTAAGCACGGCCTCACGGCCGATTGCTACACTCAGCACGAACTCACAGTCGATTGCTACACTCTTAGTCCCTATGGGGGCTAAGCGCTCTCAAGCATAGCCTCATAGCCGGTCGCTACACTCTTAGCCCCAATAAGGGCTCAAGGTCCTCAAGCATGGCCTTATGGCCGGTTGCTACACTCTTAGCCCCAATGGGGGCTAAGAATCCTCAAGCACAGCCTCCCGGCCAGTCGCTACACTCAGCACGGCCTTGTGGCTGGTCGCTGCACTCTTGGTGCCAATGGGGGCTAAGGGTCTTCAAGCATGGCCTCACGGTCGGTCACTGCACTCTTAACCCTAATGGGGGCTCAGGGTCCCCAAGCACGACCTCACGGCCGATCGCAAGCACGACCTCACGGCCGGTCGCTACACTCTTAGCCCCATTGGAGGCCAAGGGTCCTCAAGCACGGTCTCACGACTGGTCGCTACACTCTCAGTCCCAATAGAGGCTAAGGGTCCTCAAGCACGGCCTCACGGCCAGTTGCTACGCTCTCACCTGCAATGGGAGCTAAGGGTCCTCAAGCATGGCCTCACGGCCGGTCGCTACGCTCTTAGCCCCAATAGGGGCTAAGGGCCCCCATACGCGGCCTAAGCAAGGTACAAACTCTCCAATAGCATGACAAATTCCTTGTTCTTTCACTTGGGGGCTGCTACCCTAATGATGCAGAAAGAACGAAATGCAAGTTGAAACAATAGAATAGGCTGAAAGTGGAAGAGTAAACGAGGCAGGATGATAAACAGAAGTGAATGTTCGTTCATTAATAAAAAGAGTACAACCTTTACAATCGGAAAAAAAAGCACCAAACAAAATAAACACAAAGAAAATGAACGGGAGAGAAGAAAAGATAAGAAGGGGTGGGGGGTTACACGTCGGGCTCTCCACCATCCTCACGCTCCTCCTTCTTAGAAGCCTCGGCCTCAGCTTCCAGAGGGTTGGTGGGTTCATTCCCAGCATCCTCGCCCTTGGCGGAAGGAGGGATAAATTCCACCTCCTCAGGGTTACGGCCCTCAACGGCGGCCCACTGGCGCTCATCCATGTAGTGGAGGTAAGCTTCGAAATAGCTATCCTCCTGAAACTCGTTGGCCAGGGTAATCAGGACCTTGCGTAGGTACCTGAGGGTGTCGGTGCAACCTTACTGGTAGCCCTGCTCCTTAGCTTGGGCCGCATTAACCCTAGCCTTCTCCAGTTGACGCTGCATCCCCTTCTTCTTGCCCTCACGGGCGTCTAGATCAGCCTGCAACTTTTCGTAGCGTCGTTGGTGCCACACGACGAGCCCCTCTAGCCTTCGGTATTCCGTAACAACCCTCACCCATTGAGCAAAAACCTCAGCCATGGATATCTCTTCCTCGGTCACCTTGGGGGGATCCAAAGCCCCCAGGAGATACCAGCTCCTAGGACTTAACTATGTCCTGAACAAAAGAGAGCTTGGCGACAGGGTCCGCCTTAATGAAGTTGGCTGAGAGCCGCGGGGTGATTAGGAAGGAGCCACCGGCAGCTTGGGACACGCCCCTGTAGTTTTGGAAGTGGTGGGGTGCTCTTGCATGGCGGGGGTACGGTCCCCTAATTACCGGCTCCTCGATCGATGAGGGACTGATCGCTCGACTCCTGCTTCCCCCACTTGTGAGGGGGCGGAGGCCACGGCCTCCCCTGGCTGGCGCTCGGTCCGCTGCCGCTCCCGAACCAGTAGGCTTGTGGCAGGCTTCTTCCCACGAAGAACGAGGGAGGGTGCCTGTAGGAAAAAGACTTAGTCTGTATAATCCAAGAGCTATGAGTAAGGGAGTGGGGACAAACTAGGTTGTGCACCGTACATTTTTGGCTTGTTCAGTAACGAGACGCTGCCTCTCCTCCTCCAACCGATGCTCGGAGTCGGCCGCCACCTATTCGGGGGTGGCGTCCCCAGTCTTGAAGACTGTTAGCCTTGCCCTTGCTTGATCTGCATAAAGTAAAAAGGAAGTCAGGTCAGCACCAAATATAAAAATAGTTAACATTGGGACTACTAAGTACCCTTGATGTAATTCTTAAGGATCAAAAGGCCAGCCGCGGCGAGGAAGAAGTGATAAGCAAAAAACTTTAACTTGGAGATCCAATTCAAAGGCTCTCGGTCACTGGGCTTGCTCCTCCTCCTCTTGGGGCCCTTCACTAACTCAATTGCTTGAGCCATGAACTTAGGGATGGGCCGAGGCTTATCATCCTCGCGTATGTAGAAGTGAAAGTAGCAGGCGGTTCTCCTCTCATGGGCCGTGGGCTCCCCGAAGGGGTTTCGCACGGGCTTTCCCTCATTCTAGTTAGGAACGTCCCCCCAACCTGATTCTCG
>JAKOGI010001504.1:0-27500 GCA_029747015.1 Carnegiea gigantea
TATATATATATCTATGTACAAATTCTATACAAATTTTAGTTGGTAAATAAAATTCTCGGTTGAGTTGTCGGTCCTGCTCTTTCTGTTATCAGAGCCAAGATAACAAACTTTGGCATCTGATTTCTATGATAACAATTCAGGCCCAAAGTTCTGGTTGCATAGAGCCGTACATACGGTGGTGTTACTAGCGTGGGTCAGCCTGTCGTACCGTTGGTCAGCTGTGTGGTGGTCCCGGTTGGTGGTCCCGTCAGTAATGCCTGTCTGTATATAGATCTAGGTCATGCATTGAAATTATGGCATTTAGACCAAGAAGAATGTTATCATTTAGTTCTGATAGTAGCCATCAGAACATCGTCAATTCTTCTGAGCAAAGAACCAGTCTCATCTGTAGGGCACCCTCACCTGACAATTATGCCAATTGGAATCTACCTCGAGTAGAATTAGATACTATCTACAAAATTAGTGCATTTGAGTTTAAGAAGGCTTAGCCTGTGAAAACTCATGAAGAAGTCATCAGTTTGCAAAATGGTTTACAAACTATTGACATGATTAAACAAACTTCAATTGAGCATCATTTAAAGGCTAATTATCGTTTTATGCATATCGGCCTAGTTCAGGTAGCCATCAAACCTCTTCTTCGAAAAGGTATTAATGCTCCTATATTCATGGCATTAAGAGACAAATGATTAAGAAAATACAAATCATCTTTATTAGCTGTCATTCAAACTAATATTTGCAAAGGACCAATATTTTTCAAATGCTTTCCTGATTTTATGGTTGACCTAACATGTCCAATGACTACAGAAGCTCTAAAACTTGATGTCCATATACAAGGTAACTAGTTTCTGGATTTCAAAAATTTTGTTGTCATTTATCCTGTTTATTTCATATTAATGTCAACAAATTTGAATACAAGATTTCTTAACCCTCTTCCTTCCAATTCTCAGGAAACTATCTTATTACAAATTGAAGACGATAAGCCAACAGTCTTCGCTCCAAAACTTCTCAAATGGGATGAGATCACTCTTCCAGATGAGATCGAGTTGCAAGAACCTCAGCAACCCTCATAAATAGAACGAAGAGAAATTGATCAAATTGTAGAAGAACCCGATGGTCGGGTAACTCTTAAATTTTGATCTTTATCCATTTGAGACAATTCCTCCATATCAGATTCGGCCATTCCTAGCCTCTCAAATTTCAGAAGATCCTTTTCAGATTATTGTTCAAGATCTGAACCTTTGGATCATTCACAAAGATATAGGTTTAGAACGCCTATCCCTAAACCTATTCCTGACCCTCCATCTCCAACTTCTTCTGGAATTGGAGCGGCCATTAATGTTCTTACAAAACCTGGCTTTATCATCAACTGGCCAACCATTAAAGAAGATTACTATTCAACTAGGAATGCTTCTTTATATACCTGGCTTGAACAAATGGATAGAAACCTAAGAGAAGAGATAAAAAAGGAATGGATTGCAGACATGGAACGTCTGCAGGTTAATTTTCCTTTCTTCCTCTGATTTCCCACATTTGCTTCAAAAAAGGGTATCCAAAATGTTTTTTCCATCCCTAGTCATAATGTCCAAACTAACCTTCAAAAGGTTTGGCATTTTTCCAATGGTTCCATTGTATCCTCGGTCCATCCTCCTTCAGATGACCTCAAAATTCTCCTCAAAGGTGAACCCATTCTGACTACACTTTTTCGCAAAGGCCGGGAGGGGAATGATACAGTCAAACTCGATGACCTTAAAAAGGTCCTTCAGCAAGCCAACTACACAAACACTATACTCTAGACCATTGCTACCCAACTTAACCATGTTTCTTTAAGGATAGAAGAAACAAAGAAACTCAATAACCCATCCACTCCAAGTACCAGCTATAGCGACCAAGTTTCCAAGCCCTTTTTCAAAACAGATAGTATCCCAAAAGCCAATGAAGATTCATTTTCTGAAGCCTTTTCCAACGCTCACTTTCTTAAAATCATTTCAGACCAGGTGCAAGAGCTCACAGAGATAGGGAAGTTTGTGTCACGCCTTGACAAAACCTGTCAAAATGAACCTTCAGAGACCTCCTCCTCTAGTGAAGAAGAAGAGACCTTTGAAACTGAGGATGCTTTGAATGTTATAGAAGAAACAT
The DNA here is from genome assembly GCA_029747015.1 of Carnegiea gigantea. Classification (NCBI taxonomy): domain Eukaryota; kingdom Viridiplantae; phylum Streptophyta; class Magnoliopsida; order Caryophyllales; family Cactaceae; genus Carnegiea; species Carnegiea gigantea. The sequence continues at coordinate 2,137 of JAKOGI010001504.1, forward strand.
TCGAAGACCCTTCACCATCTGCTCTAAACAAAATTAGGAATTGGACCTCAGGTAGTAATCAAAACTACTACCCAAGACCTACTCCCCCAGATATCTAGTATGAAGAACGAGGTAGTTTTACAACCTCCCAATTTAGTAGTGAATCAGTTCACCAATGGAACATAGATGGCAAATCTGAACATGAAGTTCTTAGCACCCTACAAGAAATGACCATGGCCTTGTCTGCCTACAAAGCCCGGAAGGTAACCAATTCCCAAGCATCCACTGCCTTAGCTGTAGGATTCTCAGGACAGCTAAAATCCTAGTGGGACAATTTCCTGACAAGTGATGAAAGAACAAAGATCCTCAACCATAAGTATAAAAAGACAATGATCGTGGTGTAGAAGCTGAGGAAGAAAATGGAGCTGAAATGCTCATTCATACCATTACCCTTCATTTTTTAGGCAACCCTAGAGAAGAACAGGCTGCCTCAAAGACCATCCTCATTAACCTTAGATGTCCTACCGTTACCGATTACCGTTGGTATAAGGACGTCTTTTTTACACATGTTTTGAAAAGAGAAGATGGTACTCAAGATTTTTGGAAAGAAAGATTTATTGCAGGATTACCCAAGCTCTTTGGAGAAAGAATCCTCAATAAACTTCGCCAAAACTTTGGTACCAACGATATCCCATTTGGCCTTCTTACATTTGGACAATTATTCGGTATTATCAAATCAGAAGGATTGAATCTCTGTAACGAGATTAAAATCCAATCCAAATATGGATCAGAAAAGGCCCAATCTCGTCAGGAGATGGGAACATTCTGTGAAGCATTTGGAATTACCAAAATAGAGGCCCCTTCCACTACTCGCAAACGCCTTCAAAAACGGAAGCCCAAGCCCACATTCAAAAGGCCGCCTCCTAGACAGCCCAAACCATTTGTTAAGAAAGAACAGCCCAAGCCTGTTCCCAAGAAGAAGCAAACCTCCAAAAAGAAGAAACCAGTTGTTTGCTACAAATGTGGCAAAATAGGCCACAAAGCCTTCTAATGCAAAACAGAACAAAAAATCAATGAGTTATTTTCTAGAGACCCCGAACTACAGAAAAAACTTTTAGCCCTTTTAACCACCAACATTTCAGGATCTGATCAGGATGAAGATTATTATGCCGAATCCAGTGAGGATTCAGAATATGAATCTTCTCCTATTTTATCCTTAAATGTTATTACCAGCAAACCACAAAAAGAGTTCCTCCTTGACCTCATAGGACAAATTCCAGACCTCAATACCAAAAGGGAATACCTTGAAAAACTAAAGGGTATTATCCTTGAAGAAAAAGAGAAGCCCCCTAAATTCGAACTAGGACCTTCTACTTCTTCTTCCTTAACACAAATTTTTGATTGTTACCCAATTACCAACCCTTACCAACAAATCACAACGAAACAGCTTCATGCTGAGATTAACGATCTCCAAACGCAAGTTCGTTTCCTCAAAACAGAAGCCTCTGGTCTCAAATCAAAAGATCTAGAGATTGACACAAAATTAGCCATTCTGGAATCTGTTAAGACAAAACCTCTAATTCTTGAAACTGAAGACATTTCAAGAATTCAAGAATCAGAGATTCCTGAGACACAATTTTTGCAAACAATTTCAAAAGTTACATTTCAAAAATGGTATTTTGTTGTTACATTAGTTGTCAACGATTTCTCTATTAATGCAGTTGCCCTCATTGACAGTGGGGCAGATCAAAACTGTATTAAAACAGGAATTGTGCCAACGAAGTTTTGTGAACGAACAAGGGAGCAATTGGTTAGTACCAATGGTGAACCCTTAAATATTCGTTATAAATTAAACAAAGGCTATATTCAAAACAACAATTACTGTTTTAAAAATGTTTTCCTTATTGTTCACAATATTACTAATGATATTATTTTAGGAACCCCATTTCTTACACAAATTTATCCTTTCTCAGTTAATGAGACTGGCGTCCATACCAAAATTATGGGCAATACCATCTCATTTCCTTTTTTAACTTCAGCTCATCAAAAAGAAATTTTGAATCTTCAATCATCTTCAATTTTAAAGCAAATCAATAGTTCGCAAACAAAAGAAAAGCAAATTTGCCATTTACAAGAAGAAATTTCTTATCTTCGAATAGAAGAACAATTACAAACTCCTTCTATGCAGCATAAAATTACAGATTTAGAACAATCAATAAAGAAACGAATATGTTCCGATCTTCCCAATGCTTTCTAGCAACGAAAGAAACATATCATTTCTTCACCTTACGGGCCCGATTTTGATGAAAAAAATATTCCAACAAAAGCTCGTCCAACACAATTGAATTTTGAACTTCTTGAACATTGCAAACATGAAATTTAAAATCTTCTTGAAAAAAATCTTATTCGCCCATCCAAATCTCCTTGGAGTTGTGCTGCTTTCTATGTCAATAATGCAGCTGAGAAGGAACGAGGTGTTCCCAGGTTGGTTATTAATTACAAACCATTAAACAAAGTTTTACAATGGATTCATTATCCACTCCCAAACAAAAGAGATTTACTGAATCGCCTTTTCAATGCAAAAATCTTTTCAAAATTTGATATGAAATATGGATTTTGGCAAATTCAAATTGCAGAACAAGATCGTTACAAAACTGCATTCACAGTTCCCTTTGGCCATTACGAATGGAACATAATGACATTTGGATTAAAAAATGCACCTTCTGAATTTCAAAACATCATGAATGATATTTTTACTCCCTACACTTCATTTATCATTGTTTACATCGATGATGTATTAGTTTTCTCAAAATCCATAGATCAACATTTTAAAAATCTTCAGACATTTCTGCATGTCATAGAGAAATGGGTTAGCAGTGTCTGCATCAAAAATGGTGTTGTTTCAAACAAAAATTAGATTCCTTGGTCATGACATATATCAAGGCACCATCAAACCTATTATGCGGTCATTAGCCTTTGCTAACAAATTTTCTGATGAAATTAAAGATAAAAAATAATTGCAGAGATTTCTAGGATGTTTAAACTATGTCTCTGATTTCTTTCCAAACTTACGACATTTATGTGCACCCCTATATAAGCGTCTTAGAAAAAATCCTGTCGCTTGGTCAGATGTGCATACAAAGATCGTTAGACAGATCAAAGAAAAGGTCAAATCTTTACCATGTCTTAGCATCCCAAACCCATCTGTATTTATGATTGTAGAAACTAATGCATCAGACATAGGTTATGGCGGCATTCTTAAACAAAAATTAGAGTCGCAGAGTCTGGAACAATTAGTTAGGTTTCATTTTGGACTTTGGCTCGGTCCACAGCAAAACTATTCTATTGTCAAAAAAGAAATCTTATCTATTGTCTTATGTGTTTCAAAATTTCAGGATGATTTATTTTATAAAAAATTTTTGCTTAGAATTGATTGCAAATCAGCAAAAAAAATTTTGCAAAAGGATGTTAAGAACTTAGTTTCAAAAGAAATCTTTGTTAGATGGTAAGCAATTTTATCTGCTTTCGATTTTGAAATCGAATTTATCAAAGGAACAAACAATTCTCTTCCTGATTTTCTTACCAGAGAATTCTTGCAAGGTAAGAGTAACAAAATTTTGCCTCTGCAGAAAACACAATGAGTTCCAGCAAAGGCAAAGACAAAGCCAAGGACAAAGGCAAATCAGTTCGCAAAGCTGAAGATTATCAGCTACAAGTTCCTACTCACAATCAATTTATTCCATTAGCAAATTTCCCTCCACTTCCTTACAAATCAGTTCTAGCCAAACCCTCTACAAAACCAACACATGACAGTTCATATGTTGTTCGACATACAGAACACTTGTTTCTCACAAATTACAAAACTATTCCATCCCCTGACATTATCAAACCACTCATTCAAGAACCTTCAGCAAAAGGCAATTTGCCACAGATAATCCACAAAAGGTCGGACAATTTTACGAGCTGATCTTAGTAGCTATTGACATAACCCACACATTTGACAAAACCAACCCTGGCCATATCCTCTTCTCAAAATGCATCATTAGAGAGGTTTTAAGTACTCAAGACTGGAAGAATCCATTTGAGGAAAAGGCCTTTTCAATCCCTTTCGCCCCACAAACCCTTGATTACAATGACTATAGAATGGCATGGTATCGTGCCTTTCTTTACCTACTAGAAACACATTCATGGTTCTTCAATTTTCATGATACTTATCCAAACACTTTCCCCATCTGGTTCTACGATTGGTGGACATGGTTTGGATGCAGTACTGTAATTCTACCAGTAGAAGCAAAAGAAGGTTGGGAGTTCTAGGACAAAAATATCACTTCCCTAGAACCCTATACCAAAGAAGTTCAATTCTTCCGTACATTTAATATCACATGGATCTTTAGCTGGGAATATCGATTACAAAATTATTTACTTAATTTATTTCCACTGTCAATGGTTCGTGTTTACAAAATTAAATGGTGGAATGAGTTCAAAACCAAATTATGTGGTCGAGAGAACGTGGAGTATTTTTACAAAACAAAAACGAAGAAATTTACACTCCACAATCTGCATACATTTGAGAAACAAAAGGCAGTAGCCACTGGGCCTTCAACCCCCATCAAAAGAGAAAGCCCATCTTCATCTACCAGAACAAAGACCAAAGGATTGTCTCAAAAGGATAGAGACATCTTGGAGCTACTCAAAGATGACCCACAAATGAAGCAAATTTTCCTACAAAAAATTCTTGACAAAGGCGATGATTCAGATGATGAAACCATTAGTTCAACAGCATCATCGTCCACAAAACAGGCAGACTACCAGGATTCACAAGACCCATTTGATCTGTAAATCCTATACAAAATAAAAACAAAAGTGTCGGCAAGAAGTCACTGACCTTTCAAGATATTCAAAAGGTGTGACTCTTGGCAAAATGAAGACATAACAAACAAAAGAGCCTGCAAGAGTCATTTGGCTCTTGGCAAAAGTAAAGGTCGTTCTTTTAACGCATCTTTTCTTTTGCAGATACTTTCGACAAAATGCACAATTCATCAAATAGTACCCCCACTCAAAACAACAAGTCAAAAAGTTTATAAGGACAACCCAGCACAAACAGTATGAAGATAAGCATTACCCTCTTTCGGTGTGTCTTTTCTTCTTGTGGCCGACAAAAGGAATCTGCTTTTGAAAAGCAAACAAAACAACAATTATGAAGAGCACTCGCTCCTCCTCTATTTAAGAGGATGGATTTCCATGAAGAAGGTAGAGCGAATTTGGCAATTCTCTTGTAATCTCTAAGTCTTCTTCTGAGTTCTCTTTCATTCTCCTTTAAGTTTCTTCTTTCCCTCGTCTCCTTCAACAAAAGTAAGTTTTGTATAGTTACAAATTCTATACAAATTTTAGTTGATAAATAAAATTCTCAGTTGAGTTGTCGATCCTGCTCTTTCTGGTATCAGAGCCAAGATAACAAACTTTGGCATCTAAGCTCTATGATAACAATTCAGGCCCAAAGTTCTGGTTGCATAGAGCCGTACATACGGTGGTGTTACTAGTGTTAGTCAGCCTGTCGTACCGTTGGTCAGCCGTGTGGTGGTCCCGTCAGTAATGCCTGTCTGCATATAGATCTAGGTCATGCATTGAAATCATGGCATTTAGACTAAGAAGAATGCTATCATTTAGTTCTGATAGTAGCCATCAGAACATCGTCAAATCTTCTGAACAAAGAACCAGTCCCATCTATAGGGCACCCTCACCTGACAATTATGCCAATTGGAATCTACCTCGAGTAGAATTAGGTACTATCTACAAAATTGGTACATTTGAGTTTAAGAAGGCTTATTCTGTGAAAACTCATGAAGAAGTCATCAGTTTGCAAAATGGTTTACAAACTATTAACATGATTAAACAAACTTCAATTGAGCATCATTTAAAGGCTAATTATCGTTTTATGCATATCGGCCTAGTTTAAGTAGCCATCAAACCTCTTCTTCGGAAAGGTATTAATGCTCCTATATTCATGGCATTAAGAGCCAAATGATTAAGAAAATACAAATCATCTTTATTAGCTGTCATTCAAACTACTATTTGCAAAGGACCAATATTTTTCAACTGCTTTCCTGATTTCATGGTTGATCTAACATGTCCAATGACTACAGAAGCTCTGAAACTTGATGACCATATACAAGGTAACGAGTTTCTGGATTTCAAAAATTTTGTTGTCATTTATCGTGTTTATTTCAGATTAATGTCAACAAATTTGAATACAAGATTTCTTAACCCTCTTCCTTCCAATTCTCAAGAAACTATCTTATTACAAATTGAAGACGACAAGCGAACAGTCTTCACTCCAAAGCTTCTCAAATGGGATGAGATCACTCTTCCAGATGAGATCGAGTTGCAAGAACCTCAGCAACCGTCACAAATAGAACATAGAGAAATTGATCAAATTGTAGAAGAACCCGATGGTCGGGTAACTCTTAAATTTCGATCTTTATCCATTCGAGACAATTCCTCCATATCGGATTCGGCCATTCCTAGCCCCTCAAATTTCAGAAGATCCTTTTCAGATTATTCTTCAAGATCTGAACCTTTGGATCATTCACAAAGATATAGGTTTAGAATGCCTATCCCTGAACCTCTTCCTGACCCTCCATCTCCAACTTCTTCTGGAATTGGAGCGGCTATTAATGTTCTTACAAAACCTGGTTTTATCATTAACTGGCCAACCATTAAAGAAGATTACTATTCAACTAGGAATGCTTCTTTACGTACCTGGTTTGAACAAATGGACAGAAACCTAAGAGAAGAGATAAAAAAGGAATGGATTGCAGACATGGAACGTCTGCAGGTTAATTTTCCTTTCTTCCTCTGGTTTCCCACATTTGCTTCAAAAAAGGGTATCCAAAATGTTTTTTCCCATCCCTAGTCATAATGTCCAAACTAACCTTCAAAAGGTTTGGCATTTTTCCAATGGTTCCACTGTATCCTTGGTCCATCCTCCTTCAGATGACCTCAAAATTCTCCTCAAAGGTGAACCCATTCTGGCTACACCTTTTCGCAAAGGCCGGGAGGGGAATGGTACAGTCAAACTCGATGACCTTAAAAAGGTCCATCAGCAAGCCAACTACACAAACACTATACTCCAGACCATTGCTACCCAACTTAACCATGTTTCTTTAAGGATAGAAGAAACAAAGAAATTCAATAACCCATCCACTCCAAGTACCAGCTATAGTGACCAAGTTTTCAAACCCTTTTTTAAAACAGATAGTATCCTAAAAGCTAATGAAGATTCATTTTCTGAAGCCTTTTCCAACGCTCACTTTCTTAAAATCATTTCAGACCAGATACAAGAGCTCACACAGAAAGGGAAGTCTGTGTCATGCCTTAACAAAACCTGTCAAAATGAACCTTCAAAGACCTCCTCCTCTAGTGAAGCAGAAGAGACCTTTGAAACTGAGGATGCTTTGAATGTTATAGAAGAAACATTCGAAGACCCTTCACCATCTGCTCTAAACAAAATTAGGAATTGGACCTCAGGTAGTAATCGAAACTACTACCCAAGACCTACTCCCCCAGATATCCAGTATGAAGAACGAGGTAGTTTTACAACCTCCCAATTTAGTGGTGAATCAGTTCACCAATGGAACATAGATGGCAAATCTGAACATGAAGTTCTTAGCACCCTACAAGAAATGACTATGGCCTTGTCTGCCTACAAAGTCCGGAAGTTAACCAATTCCCAAGCAGCTACTGCCTTAGTTGTAGGATTCTCAGGACAGCTGAAATCCTAGTGGGACAGTTTCCTGACAAGTGATGCAAGAACAAAGATCCTCAACCATAAGTATAAAAAGACCAATGATCGTGGTGTAGAAGTTGAGGAAGAAAATGGAGCTGAAATGCTCATTCATACCATTACCCTTCATTTTTTAGGCAACCCTAGAGAAGAACAGGCTGCCTTAAAGACCATCCTCATTAACCTTAGATGTCCTACCCTTACCGATCGCCGTTGGTATAAGGACGTCTTTTTTACACATGTTTTGAAAAGAGAAGATGGTACTCAAGATTTTTGGAAAGAAAGATTTATTGCAGGATTACCCAAGCTCTTTGGAGAAAGAATCCTTAATAAACTTGGCCAAAACTTTGGTACCAACGATATCCCATTTGGCCTTCTTACATTTGGACAATTATTCGGTATTATCAAATCAGAAGATTGAATCTCTCGAATGAGATTAAAATCCAATCCAAATATGGATCAGAAAAGGCCCAATCTCGTAAGGAGATGGGAACTTTCTGTGAAGCATTTGGAATTACCAAAATAAAGGCCCCTTCCACTACTTGCAAACGCCTTCAAAAACGGAAGCCCAAGCCCACATTCAAAAGGCCGCCTCCTAGACAGCCCAAACCATTTGTTAAGAAAGAACAACCCAAGCCTGTTCCCAAGAAGAAGCAAACCTCCAAAAAGAAGAAACCAGTTGTTTGCTACAAATGTGGCAAAATAGGCCACAAAGCCTTCCAATACAAAACAGAACAAAAAATCAATGAGTTATTTTCTAGAGACCCCGAACTACAGAAAAAACTTTTAGCCCTTTTAACCACCAACATTTCAGGATCTGATCAGGATGAAGATTATTTTGCCGAATCCAGTGAGGATTCAGAATATGAATCTTCTCCTATTTTATCCTTAAATGTTATTACCAGCAAACCACAAAAAGAGTTCCTCCTTGACCTCATAGGACAAATTCCAGACCTCAATACCAAAAGGGAATACCTTGAAAAGCTAAAGGGTATCATCCTTGAAGAAGAAGAGAAGCCCCCTAAATTCGAACTAGGACCTTCTACTTCTTCTTCCTTAACACAAATTTTTGATTGTTACCCAATTACCAATCCTTACCAACAAATCACAACGAAACAGCTTCAAGCTGAGATTAACGATCTCAAAACGCAAGTTCGTTTCCTCAAAACAGAAGTCTCTGGTCTCATATCAAAAGATCTAGAGATTGACACAAAATTAGCCATTCTGGAATCTGTTAAGACAAAACCTCTAATTCTTGAAACTGAAGACATTTCAAGAATTCAAGAATCAGAGATTCCTGAGACTCAATTTTTGCAAACAATTTCGAAAGTTACATCTCAAAAATGGTATTTTGTTGTTACATTAGTTGTCAACGATTTCTCTATTAATGCAGTTGCCCTCATTGACAGTGGGGCAGATCAAAACTGTATTAAAACAGGAATTGTGCCAACAAAGTTTTATGAACGAACAAGGGAGCAATTGGTTAGTGCCAATGGCGAACCCTTAAATATTCGTTATAAATTAAACAAAGGCTATATTCAAAACAACAATTACTGTTTTAAAAATATTTTCCTTATTGTTCACAATATTGCTAATGATATTATTTTAGGAACCCCATTTCTTACACAAATGTATCCTTTCTCAGTTAATGAGACTGGTGTCCATACCAAAATTATGGGCAATACCATCTCATTTCCTTTTTTAACTTCAGCTCATCAAAAAGAAATTTTGAATCTTCAATCATCTTCAATTTTCAAGCACATCAATAGTTCGCAAACAAAAGAAAAGCAGATTTGCCATTTACACAAAGAAATTTCTTATCTTCGAATAGAAGAACAATTACAAACTCCTTCTATGCAGCATAAAATTACAGATTTAGAACAATTAATAAAGAAACGAATATGTTCCGATCTTCCTAATGCTTTTAGGGAACGAAAGAAACATATCATTTCCTTACCTTACGAGCCTGATTTTGATGAAAAAAATATTACAACAAAAGCTCGTCCAACACAAATGAATTTTGAACTTCTTGAACATTGCAAAAAAGAAATTCAAAATCTTCTTGAAAAAAATCTTATTCGCCCATCCAAATCTCATTGGAGTTGTGCTGCTTTCTATGTCAATAATGCAGCTGAGAAGGAACGAGGTGTTCCCAGGCTGGTTATTAATTACATACCATTAAACAAAGTTTTACAATGGATTCGTTATCCAATCTCAAACAAAAGGGATTTACTGAATCGCCTTTTCGATGCAAAGATCTTTTCAAAATTTGATATGAAATATGGATTTTGGCAAATTCAAATTACAGAACAAGATCGTTACAAAACTGCATTCACAGTTCCCTTTGGCCATTACGAATGGAACGTAATGCCATTTGGAGTAAAAAATGCACCTTCTGAATTTCAAAACATCATGAACGATATTTTTACTCCCTACACTTCATTTATCATTGTTTACATAGATGATGTATTAGTTTTCTCAAAATCCATATATCAACATTGTAAACATCTTCAGACATTTCGGCATGTCATAGAGAAAAATGGGTTAGCAGTGTATGCATCAAAAATGGTGTTGTTTCAAACAAAAACTAGATTCCTTGGTCATGACATATATCAAGGCACCATCAAACCTATTATGCGGTCATTAGCCTTTGCTAACAAATTTCCTGATGAAATTAAAGATAAAAAACAATTGCAGAGATTTCTAGCATGTTTAAACTAAATCTCTGATTTCGTTCCAGACATACGACATTTATGTGCACCCCTATATAAGCGTCTTAGAAAAAATCCTGTCGCTTGGTCAGATGCGCATACAAAGATCGTTAGACAGATCAAAGAAAAGGTCAAATCTTTACCATGTCTTAGCATCCCAAACCCATCTGCATTTATGATTGTAGAAACTAATGCATCAGACATAGGTTATGGCGGCGTTCTTAAACAAAAATTAGAGTCGCAGAGTCAGGAACAATTAGTTAGGTTTCATTCTGGACTTTGGCTCGGTCCACAACAAAACTATTCTACTGTCAAAAAAGAAATCTTATCTATTGTCTTATGTATTTTAAAATTTCAGGACGATTTATTTTACAAAAAATTTTTGCTTAGAATTGATTGCAAATCAGCAAAAGAAAGTTTGCAAAAGGATGTTAAGAACTTAGTTTCAAAAGAAATCTTTGCTAAATGGAAAGCAATTTTATCTGCTTTCGATTTTGAAATCGAATTTATCAAAGGAACAAACAATTCTCTTCCTGATTTTCTTACCAGAGAATTCTTACAAGGTAAGAGTAACAAAATTTTGTCTCTGCAGAAAACACAATGAGTTCTAGCAAAGGCAAAGACAAAGCCAAGAACAAAGGTAAATCAGTTCGCAAAGCTGAAGATTATCAGCTACAAGTTCCTACTCACAATCAATTTATTCTATTAGCAAATTTCCCTCCACTTTCTTACAAATCAGTTCTAGCCAAACCCTCTACAAAACCAACACATGATAGTTCATATGTTGTTCGACATACAGAACACTTGTTTCTCACAAATTACAAAACTATTCCATCCCCTGACATTATCAAACCACTCATTCAAAGAACCTTCAGCAAAAGGCAATTTGCCACAGATAATCCACAAAAGGTCTAACAATTTTATGAGCTGATCTTAGTAGACACTCGTTCTATTGAGATAACCCACACATTTGACAAAACCAACCCTGGCCATATCCTCTTCTCAAAATGCATCATTAGAAAGGTTTTGAGTACTCAAGACTGGAAGAACCCATTTGAGGAAAAGGCCTTTTCAATCCCTTTCGCCCCACAAACCTTTGATTACAATGACTATAGAATGGCATGGTATCGTGCCTTTCTTTACCTACCATAAACACATTCATGGTTCTTCAATTTTCATGATACTTGTCCAAACACTTTCCCCATTTGGTTCTACTATTGGTGGACGTAGTTTGGATGCAGTACTGCAATTTTACCAGCAAAAGCAAAAGAAGGTTGGGAGTTCCACGACAAAAATGTCACTTCCCTAGAACCCTATACCAAAGAAGTTCAATTCTTCCGTACATTTAATATCGCATGGATCTTTAGTTGGGAATATCGATTATAAAATTATTTACTTAATTCATTTCCACTGTCAATGGTTCGTGTTTACAAAATTGAATAGTGGAATGAGTTCAAAGCCAAATTATGTGGTCGAGAGAACGTGGAGTATTTTTACAAAACAAAAACGAAGAAATTTACACTCCACAATCTCCATACATTTGAGAAACAAAAGGCAGTAGCCATTGGGCCTTCAACCCCCATCAAAAGAGAAAGCCCATCTTCATCTACCAGAACGAAGACCAAAGGATTGTCTCAAAAGGATAGAGACATCTTGGAGCTACTCAAAGACGACCCACAAATGAAGCAAATTTTCCTACAAAAACTTCTTGACAATGGCGATGATTCAGATGATGAAACCGTTAGTTCAGCAGCATCATCATCCATTCCAAAATAGGCAGACTACCAGGATTCACAAGACCCATTTGATCTATAAATCCTGTACAAAATAAAAACAAAAGTGTCCGTAAGCTGACCTTTCAAGATATTCAAAAGGTGTGACTCTTGGTAAAATGAAAAGACATAACAAACAAAAGAGCCTGCAAGAGTCATTTGGCTCTTGGCAAAAGTAAAGGCCGTTCTTTTAACGCATCTTTTCTTTTGCAGGTACTTTCGACAAAATGCACTATTAATCAAATAGTACCCCCACTCAAAACAACAAGTCAAAAAGTTTATAAGGACAACTCAGCACAAACAGTATGAAGATAAGCATTACGCTCTTTCGGTGTGTCTTTTCTTCTTGTGGCCGACAAAAGGAATCTGCTTTTGAAAAGCAAACAAAACAACAATTATGAAGAGCACTCGCTCCTCCTCTATTTAAGAGGATGGATTTCCATGAAGAAGGTAGAGCGAATTTGGCAATTCTCTTGTAATCTCTAAGTCTTCTTCTAAGTTCTCTTTCATTCTCCTTTAAGTTTCTTCTTTCCCTCGTCTCCTTCAACAAAAGTGAGTTTTGTACAGTTACAAATTCTATACAAATTTTAGTTGATAAATAAATTTCTCAGTTGAGTTGTCGATCCTGCTCTTTCTGGTATCAGAGCCAAGATAACAAACTTTGGCATCTAAGCTCTATGATAACAATTCAGGCCCAAAGTTCTGGTTGCATAGAGCCGTACATACGGTGGTGTTACTAGCGTTGGTCAGCCTGTCGTACCGTTGGTCAGCCGTGTGGTGGTCCCGGTTGGTGGTCCCGTCAGTAATGCCTGTCTGCATATAGATCTAGGTCATGCATTGAAATCATGACATTTAGACTAAGAAGAATGCTATCATTTAGTTCTGATAGTAGCCATCAGAACATCGTCAAATCTTCTGAACAAAGAACCAGTCCCATCTATAGGGCACCCTCACCTGACAATTATGCCAATTGGAATCTACCTTGAGTAGAATTAGATACTATCTACAAAATTGGTACATTTGAGTTTAAGAAGGCTTATTCTGTGAAAACTCATGAAGAAGTCATCAGTTTGCAAAATGGTTTACAAACTATTAACATGATTAAACAAACTTCAATTGAGCATCATTTAAAGGCTAATTATCGTTTTATGCATATCGGCCTAGTTTAAGTAGCCATCAAACCTCTTCTTCGGAAAGGTATTAATGCTCCTATATTCATGGCATTAAGAGCCAAATGATTAAGAAAATACAAATCATCTTTATTAGCTGTCATTCAAACTACTATTTGCAAAGGACCAATATTTTTCAACTGCTTTCCTGATTTCATGGTTGATCTAACATGTCCAATGACTACAGAAGCTCTGAAACTTGATGACCATATACAAGGTAACGAGTTTCTGGATTTCAAAAATTTTGTTGTCATTTATCGTGTTTATTTCAGATTAATGTCAACAAATTTGAATACAAGATTTCTTAACCCTCTTCCTTCCAATTCTCAAGAAACTATCTTATTACAAATTGAAGACGACAAGCGAACAGTCTTCACTCCAAAGCTTCTCAAATGGGATGAGATCACTCTTCCAGATGAGATCGAGTTACAAGAACCTCAGCAACCCTCACAAATAGAACGTAGAGAAATTGATCAAATTGTAGAAGAACCCGATGGTCGGGTAACTCTTAAATTTCGATCTTTATCCATTCGAGACAATTCCTCCATATCGGATTCGGCCATTCCTAGCCCCTCAAATTTCAGAAGATCCTTTTCAGATTATTCTTCAAGATCTGAGCCTTTGGATCATTCACAAAGATATAGGTTTAGAATGCCTATCCCTGAACCTCTTCCTGACCCTCCATCTCCAACTTCTTCTGGAATTGGAGCGGCCATTAATGTTCTTACAAAACTTGGTTTTATCATCAACTGGCCAACCATTAAAGAAGATTACTATTCACCTAGGAATGCTTCTTTACATACCTGGTTTGAACAAATGGACAGAAACCTAAGAGAAGAGATAAAAAAGGAATGGATTGCAGACATGGAACGTCTGCAGGTTAATTTTCCTTTCTTCCTCTGGTTTCCCACATTTGCTTCAAAAAAGGGTATCCAAAATGTTTTTTCCCATCCCTAGTCATAATGTCCAAACTAACCTTCAAAAGGTTTGGCATTTTTCCAATGGTTCCACTGTATCCTTGGTCCATCCTCCTTCAGATGACCTCAAAATTCTCCTCAAAGGTGAACCCATTCTGGCTACACCTTTTCGCAAAGGCCGGGAGGGGAATGATACAGTCAAACTCGATGACCTTAAAAAGGTCCATCAGCAAGCCAACTACACAAACACTATACTCCAGACCATTGCTACCCAACTTAACCATGTTTCTTTAAGGATAGAAGGAACAAAGAAATTCAATAACCCATCCACTCCAAGTACCAGCTATAGTGACCAAGTTTTCAAACCCTTTTTTAAAACAGATAGTATCCTAAAAGCTAATGAAGATTCATTTTCTGAAGCCTTTTCCAACGCTCACTTTCTTAAAATCATTTCAGACCAGATACAAGAGCTCACACAGAAAGGGAAGTCTGTGTCATGCCTTAACAAAACCTGTCAAAATGAACCTTCAAAGACCTCCTCCTCTAGTGAAGCAGAAGAGACCTTTGAAACTGAGGATGCTTTGAATGTTATAGAAGAAACATTCGAAGACCCTTCACCATCTGCTCTAAACAAAATTAGGAATTGGACCTCAGGTAGTAATCGAAACTACTACCCAAGACCTACTCCCCCAGATATCCAGTATGAAGAACGAGGTAGTTTTACAACCTCCCAATTTAGTGGCGAATCAGTTCACCAATGGAACATAGATGGCAAATCTGAACATGAAGTTCTTAGCACCCTACAAGAAATGACCATGGCTTGTCTGCTTACAAAGCCCGGAAGTTAACCAATTCCCAAGCAGCCACTGCCTTAGTTGTAGGATTCTCAGGACAGCCGAAATCCTAGTGGGACAATTTCCTAACAAGTGATGAAAGAACAAAGATCCTCAACCATAAGTATAAAAAGACCAATGATCATGGTGTAAAAGTTGAGGAAGAAAATGGAGCTAAAATGCTAATTCATACCATTACCCTTCATTTTTTAGGCAACCCTAGAGAAGAGCAGGCTGCCTCAAAGACCATCCTCATTAACCTTAGATGTCCTACCCTTACCTATTGCCGTTGGTATAAAGACGTCTTTCTTACACATGTTTTGAAAAGAGAAGATGGTACTCAAGATTTTTGGAAAGAAAGATTTATTATAGGATTATCTAAGCTCTTTGGAGACATAATCCTCAATAAACTTCGCCAAAACTTTGGTAGCAACGATATCCCATTTGGCCTTCTTACATTTGGATGATTATTCGGTATTATCAAATCAGAAGGGTTGAATCTCTGTAACGAGATTAAAATCCAAACCAAATATGGATCAAAAAAGGCCCAATCTCGTAAAGAGATGGGAACTTTTTGTGAAGCATTTAGAATTACCAAAATAGAGGCCCCTTCCAATACTCGCAAACGCCTTCAAAAACGGTCGAATAGGCTCAGGGATAGGTATTCTAAACCTATATCTTTGTGAATGATCCAAAGGTTCAGATCTTGAAGAATAATCTGAAAAGGATCTTCTGAAATTTGAGGGGCTAGGAATGGCCGAATCCGATATGGAGGAATTGTCTCGAATAGATAAAGATCGAAATTTAGGAGTTACCCGACCATTGGGTTCTTCTACAATTTGATCAATTTCTCTTCGTTCTATTTGCGAGGGCTGCTGAGGTTCTTGTAACTCGATCTCATCTGGAAGAGTGATCTCATCCCATTTGAGAAGTTTTGGAGTGAAGACTGTTGGCTTGTCGTCTTCAATTTGTAATAAGATAGTTTCTTGAGAATTAGAAGAAAGAGGGTTAAGAAATCTTATATTCAAATTTGTTGACATTAATCTGAAATAAACACGATAAATGACAACAAAATTTTTGAAATCCAGAAACTCATTACCTTGCACATGGACATCAAGTTTCAGAGCTTCTGTAGTCATTGGACATGTTAGATCAACCATAAAATCAGGAAAGCAGTTGAAAAATATTGATGCTTTGCAAATATTAGTTTGAATGACAGCTAATAAAGATGATTTGTATTTCCTTAATCGTTTGGCTCTTAATGCCATGAATATAGGAGCATTAATACCTTTTCGAAGAAGAGGTTTGATGGCTACTTGAACTAGGCCGATATACATAAAACGATAATTAGCCTTTAAATGATGCTCAATTGAAGTTTGTTTAATCATGTCAATAGTTTGTAAACCATTTTGCAAACTGATGACTTCTTCATGAGTTTTCACAGAATAAGCCTTCTTAAACTCAAATGTACCAATTTTGTAGATAGTATCTAATTCTACTCGAGGTAGATTCCAATTGGCATAATTGTCAGGTGAGGGTGCCCTATAGATGGGACTGGTTCTTTGTTCAGAAGATTTGACGATGTTCTGATGGCTACTATCAGAACTAAATGATAACATTCTTCTTAGTCTAAATGCCATGATTTCAATGCATGACCTAGATCTATATGGAGATAGGCATTACTGACGGGACCGCCAACCGGGACCACGACATGGCTGACCAACGGTACGACAGGCTGACCACCGTTAGTAACACCACCGTATGTACGGCTCTATGTAACCAGAACTTTGGGCCTGAATTGTTATCATAGAACTTAGATGCCAAAGTTTGTTATCTTGGCTCTAATACCAGAAAGAGCAGGATCGACAACACAACTGAGAATTTTATTTATCAACTAAAATTTGAATAGAATTTGTAACTATACAAAACTTACTTTTGTTGAGGGAGACGAGGGAAAGAAGAAACTTAAAGGAGAATGAAAGAGAACTCAGAAGAAGACTTAGAGATTACAAGAGAATTGCCAAATTCGCTCTGCCTTCTTCATGGAAATCCATCCTCTTAAATAGAAGAGAAGCGAGTGCTCTTCATAATTGTTGTTTTGTTTGCTTTTCAAAAGCAGATTCCTTTTGTTGGCCACAAGAAGAAAAGACACACCGAAAGAGGGTAATGCTTATCTTCATACTGTTCATGCTGAGTTGTCCTTATAAACTTTTTGACTTATTGTTTTGAGTGGGGGTACTATTTGATGAATAGTACATTTTGTTGAAAGTACCTGCAAAAGAAAAGATGCGTTAAAAGAACAGCATTTACTTTTGCCAAGAGCCAAATGAATCTTGCAGGCTCTTTTGTTTGTTATGTCTTTTCATTTTGCCAAGAGTCACACCTTTTGAATATCTTGAAAGGTCAGTGACTTCTTGCCGACACTTTTGTTTTTATTTTGTACAGGATTTACAGATCAAATGGGTCTTGTGAATCCTAGTAGTCTGCCTGTTTTGGAATGGACGCTGATGCTACTGAACTAACGGTTTCATCATCTGAATCATCGCCTTTGTCAAGAATTTTTTGTAGGAAAATTTGCGTCATTTGTGGGTCGTCTTTGAGTAGCTCCAAGATGTCTCTATCCTTTTGAGACAATCCTTTGGTCTTTGTTCTGGTAGATGAAGATGGGCTTTCTCTTTTGATGGGGGTTGAAGGCCCAGTGGCTACTGCCTTTTGTTTCTCAAATGTATGCAGATTGTGGAGTGTAAATTTCTTCGTTTTTGTTTTGTAAAAATACTCCACGTTCTCTCGACCACATAATTTGGTTTTGAACTCATTCCACCATTTAATTTTGTAAACACGAACCATTGACAGTGGAAATGAATTAAGTAAATAATTTTGTAATCAATATTCCCAGCTAAAGATCCATGTGATATTAAATGTACGGAAGAATTGAACTTCTTTGGTATAGGGTTCTAGGGAAGTGATATTTTTGTCCCATAACTCCCAACCTTCTTTTGCTTCTGCTGGTAGAATTACAGTACTACATCCAAACCATGTCCATCAATAGTAGAACCAGATGGGGAAAGTGTTTGGATAAGTATCATGAAAATTGAAGAACCATGAATGTGTTTCTAGTAGGTAAAGAAAGGCACGATACCATGCCATTCTATAGTCATTGTAATCAAAGGTTTGTGGGGCGAAAGGGATTGAAAAGGCCTTTTCCTCAAATGGGTTCTTCCAATCTTGAGTACTCAAAACCTTTCTAATGATGCATTTTGAGAAGAGGATATGGTCAGGGATGGTTTTGTCAAATGTGTGGGTTATGTCAATAGAGCAAGTGTCTACTAAGATCAGCTCGTAAAATTGTTCAACCTTTTGTGGATTATCTGTGGCAAATTGCCTTTCGCCGAAGGTTCTTTGAATGAGTGGTTTGATAATGTCAGGGGATGGAATAGTTTTGTAATTTGTGAGAAACAAGTGTTCTGTATGTCGAACAACATATGAACTGTCATGTGTTGGTTTTGTAGAGGGTTTGGCTAGAACTAATTTGTAAGGAAGTGGAGAGAAATTTGCTAATGGAATAAATTGATTGTGAGTAGGAACTTGTAGCTGATAATCTTTAGCTTTGCGATCTGATTTGCCTTTGTCCATGGCTTTGTCTTTGCCTTTGCTGGAACTCATTGTGTTTTTTACAGAGACAAAATTTTATTACTCTTACCTTGCAAGAATTCTCTGGTAAGAAAATCAGGAAGAGAATTGTTTGTTCCTTTGATAAATTCGATTTCAAAATTGAAAGCAGATAAAATTGCTAGCCATCTAGCAAAGATTTCTTTTGAAACTAAGTTCTTAACATCCTTTTGCAAAATTTCTTTTGCTGATTTGCAATCAATTCTAAGCAAAAATTTTTTGTAAAATAAATCGTCCTGAAATTTTGAAATACATAAGACAATAGATAAGATTTCTTTTTTGACAGTAGAATAGTTTTGTTGTGGACCGAGCCAAAGTCCAGAATGAAACCTAACTAATTGTTCCTGACTCTGCAACTCTAATTTTTGTTTAAGAACGCCGCCATAACCTATGTCTGATGCATCAGTTTCTACAATCATAAATGCATATGGGTTTGGGATGCTAAGACATGGTAAAGATTTGACCTTTTCTTTGATCTGTCTAATGATCTTTGTATGCGTATCTGACCAACCGATAGGATTTTTTCTAAGACGCTTATACAGGGGTGCACATAAATGTCGTTTGTCTAGAAAGAAATCAGAGACATAGTTTAAACATGCTAGAAATCTTTGCAATTGTTTTTTATCTTTAATTTCATCAGGAAATTTGTTAGCAAAGGCTAATGACTGCATAATAGGTTTGATGGTGCCTTGATATATGTCATGACCAAGGAATCTAGTTTTTGTTTGAAACAACACCATTTTTGATGCAGACACTGCTAACCCATTTTTCTCTATGACATGCCGAAATGTCTGAAGATGTTTAAAATGTTGATCTATGGATTTTGAGAAAACTAATACATCATCTATGTAAACAATGATAAATGAAGTGTAGGGAGTAAAAATATCGTTCATGATGTTTTGAAATTCAGAAGGTGTATTTTTTAATCCAAATGGCATTACGTTCCATTCGTAATGGCCAAAGGGAACTGTGAATGCAGTTTTGTAACGATCTTGTTCTGCAATTTGAATCTGCCAAAATCCATATTTCATATCAAATTTTGAAAAGATCTCTGCATCGAAAAGGCGATTCAGTAAATCTCTTTTGTTTGGGATTGGATAACGAATCCATTGTAAAACTTTGTTTAATGGTTTGTAATTAATAACCAGCCTGGGAACACCTCGTTCCTTCTCAGCTGCATTATTGACATAGAAAGCAGCACAACTCCAATGAGATTTGGATGGGCGAATAAGATTTTTTTCAAGAAGATTTTGAATTTCTTTTTTGCAATGTTCAAGAAGTTCAAAATTCATTTGTGTTGGACGAGCTTTTGTTGGAATATTTTTTTCATCAAAATCAGGCTCGTAAGATAAAGAAATGATATGTTTCTTTCGTTCCCAGAAAGCATTGGGAAGATCGGAACATATTCGTTTCTTTATTAATTGTTCTAAATCTGTAAATAGAAGGAGTTTGTAATTGTTCTTCTATTCGAATATAAGAAATTTCTTTTTGTAAATGGCAAATTTGCTTTTCTTTTGTTTGCAAACTATTGATTTGCTTAAAAATTGAAGATGATTGAAGATTCAAAATTTCTTTTTGATGAGCTGAAGTTAAAAAAGGAAATGAGATGGTATTGCCCAAAATTTTGGTATGGACATCGGTCTCATTAACTAAGAAAGGATACATTTGTGTAAGAAATAGGGTTCCTAAAATAATATCATTAGTAATATTGTCAACAATGAGGAAAATATTTTTAAAACAGTAATTGTTGTTTTGAATATAGCCTTTGTTTAATTTATAACGAATATTTAAGGGTTCGCCATTGGCACTAACCAATTGCTCCCTTGTTCGTTCACAAAACTTTGTTGGCACAATTCCTGCTTTAATATAGTTTTGATCTGCCCCACTGTCAATGAGGGCAACTGCATTAATAGAGAAATCGATGACAACTAATGTATAACAGAATACCATTTTTGAAATGTAACTTTCGAAATTGTTTGCAAAAATTGTGTCTCAGGAACCTCTGATTCTTGAATTCCTGAAATGTCTTCAGTTTCAAGAATTAGAGGTTTTGTCTTAACAGATTCCAGAATGGCTAATTTTGTTTCAATCTCTAGATCTTTTGATTTGAGACCAGAGACTTCTGTTTTAAGGAAACGAACTTGCGTTTTGAGATTGTTAATCTCAGCTTGAAGTTGTTTGGTTGTGATTTGTTGGCAAGGGCTGGTAATTGGGTAACGATCAAAAATTTGTGTCAAGGAAGAAGAAGTAGAAGGTCCCAGTTCAAATTTAGGGGGCTTCTCTTCTTCTTCAAGGATAATACCCTTTAGTTTTTCAAGGTATTCCCTTTTAGAATTGAGGTCTGGAATTTGTCCTATGAGGTCAAGGAGGAACTCTCTTTGTGGTTTGCTGGTAATAACATTTAAGGATAA
Source organism: Carnegiea gigantea (assembly GCA_029747015.1). Classification (NCBI taxonomy): domain Eukaryota; kingdom Viridiplantae; phylum Streptophyta; class Magnoliopsida; order Caryophyllales; family Cactaceae; genus Carnegiea; species Carnegiea gigantea. The sequence continues at coordinate 23,381 of JAKOGI010001504.1, forward strand.
AATAGGAGAGGATTCATATTCTGAATCCTCACTGGATTCGGCATAATAACCTTCATCCTGATCAAATCCTGAAATGTTGGTGGTTAAAAGGGCTAGAAGTTCTTTCTGTAGATCAGAGTCGCCAGAAAATAACTCATTGATTTTTCGTTCTGTTTTGCATTGGAAGGCTTTGCAGCCAATTTTCCTACATTTGTAGCAAACAACTGGTTTCTTCTTTTTGGAGGTTTGCTTCTTCTTGGGAATAGGCTTGGGCTGTTCTTTCTTAACCAATGGTTTGGGCTTCCGTTTTTGAAGGCGTTTGCGAGTAGTGGAAGTATATACATACATACATATAATATATATATATACACATATATATACAGATATATATATATATATGTATACGTATACATACAGATATATATAGATATATGTATGTATACGTATACATATATATATGTATATATATGTATATAATAGGTACACAAATAGATATACAATTATATATATATATACACACACACACACCAATCACAATACAGATAGTTATATAGTGTATATATATAACGCATTATTATATATATATATATATATATAATTATTATATATATATATATATATATATATACATACATATATAATATATATATGGTGTGCGTCTCTAAATATATATAATGGTATAAATATATACATATATACATATATTATGTAAATATATATATATGGTGTGTCTTGTGTGTGAGTGTGTTGTGGTGCATGTGTTGCATGTGAGCGTCGTCATAATATATTGATATTATATATATATATATAATATATATATATAAATATATATAGACACCTATAGATACATATATATATATATATATATATATAACATATAGAATGTATATCCAAAGAGACCATATATTATATAACATAGTATAATCTATGTACCATAAATAGATATATATATAGTATATGAAATATCTATAACGTATATATATATGTGTGGTGTAGTATAATATAGTATATATATATATATATAGTATATTATATATATATATGATAATATATAGATATACAATATATTTAGTAAATATACACAATATCATGGTGTGTATGGGTGTGTGTGCATGTAATATGTGTGTGCATATATAAGATATATATATATATATATATATAGGATGAGATAGATAGATATATTATATATTAAGCGATGCAGTAGACCATATAGACACACACAAATATATATATAGTATATATAATAGAGAGATATGAAGATATATATAGATTATTATATATATATACATATATATATACCAGAGCATATCTTACGTACATATAGAGAGATATATTAGATATATATATTATATAGAGATGATATAATTATATGTAGATATATATATACACACGTATATATATATATGTGTGTGTGTGTGTGGGTATATATATATATTATTATATATATATTGATATATATATATACATAGATACATACAGAATATATACATATATATATATATATATATATAATATATAGTATATATACATATATATGATGATATTAGATATATATTATTATATTATATATAATACAATATATACATATATATGCACACACACCCCACGCACAATATATATATATATATACACATGTATATATATATCGATAGTACGCCATGTGATGGGATATGTATATGTATGTATACTATCTGTGCGTGTGTGGGGGGTGTGTGTGTTATATATACTATATATGCATAATATATATATCTTCTTATATAATAGATAACACAATAAATATATAGATATAATATATATAATATATAGATATATACTATATAGAAAGAGGTAGTATATGTATATACTATACATACATAACATATGTTGAATATATATCTATACACAACAAAAACACATACACATCGCATACATACGACACACATATAACATAATATAGATGTGTGTGGGTGGGTGCGTGTGTGCGTGTGTATGCGTGTATATATATTATATATGTATAAAGATACACACACACACAACACCCTCACAATAGATATCTATATGTACTATATGTATACATATATAGACACATACAAAACATACATACATAAATATATACATACAATAATATATATATAGAATAAATACTGTATATATAAAATATATAGACATATTTTAATATATACATATAAATATATATCTATAATAGACACACACACACACAATACACACCTAAATTGCAAATGCATATATACATAACATATTTACAGATACATATACATAATATATATATGATGTATGTACGTAGGTCGAATGTATAAATATATGCATATGAGTACATATATACAATATATATATATATATATATATATATCTATATATAGAGAGATATATACATACTTATAGGTATATATGTATATATATATATATAAATATATGATTAATAATGATATATGTAGTATGTATGCTACCTACATATACATACTACATAGACATATATAAATTGAAAATACATATGACTTGTATGAAATTAATAGTATATATATAAATTACATAACTAGAGACCAGATATAGATATATATGATGGACATATGACAAAGAGGAGTATATATGGGGGTGCGTGTGTGTGCATGGTGTGTGCGGGGGTAGATTATATAGATATATATGTAGGAGTACACACACACAACTACCCACACACCACACATCTAATAGAGATAGTATATATATATATAATTAATATATCTATAGTATATATATATAGATAATCACGTATAATATAGCAGACATACATCACATATACATATATACATATACATTATATGAATATATATATATATATAATAATATCTATGTATGTATATATATATTATACATGTATATATGGCATATGTTCTATGTATATGTGCCTGTATGTATCCTATAAGGTAGACGTGTATAAATATATATATATATATTATTATATATAATAGTATATATATATATGAAAATATATGATGTGTGCGTGTGTGTATTATGTATAGCATATGGGATACCGTATAAGGATATATAGTACATATATATAATATATATGTACACAATACACATAAGATATATATATATATAAGAGATATAATAAGACACATATAGAAATTAGATATATTATACACACTACACCCAAACACACACACAACTATAGATAGATAGATAACACTACATACAATACACACACCACACACACAATATATGATATAGACTATTATATATGATATATATATATATGATAGAATAGTATATAGAATATAATATCAAAATACACACAACATATCGAGCATTATATATATAATAATATATATATATATATATATATATATATAGATCTGTGTGTGTGTATGTATATATATCATAAATAATATATAGAATATATATATAATATATATATATATATAGATATATATGTATATAGACACAAACACACACTTATATTATAATTATAATGCATATAGATGTGTATGTATGCACATATGTGTGTGTGGTATACATAATACATATACATATGCATATAGATATGAACAAGTGATATATATATATATATATAGATATATATATATATAATGTAGATTAGATATATATATGTGTGTATATAGTATATATATATATATAATAGGATAACACCACAAACACCCACAACACACCCATATATATCTATACTATTGATATTACTATATATATATATCTTTAGATAAGATATTATATATTATTATATATATATACACACACATAATATATAAGATAGGTGTGTGTGTGTGTGTATTATTATATATATATATAGATATATATATATAAGATATATTATATATATATATATAGAATATAGATATATGTGATGTATCGAAATATATATATATATATATATACATAGTATATATACTATATAGATAACTATATATATATATATATATATATATATAGATATATCTATGTATCTATATATATAGAATTATAATATATATAGATATATATATATGAATATATATATGCATATATAGTAAATATACAGTACATAATATTATACATATATAGATATATATGTATATATATGTTCTACATAGTGTTATCATGTGTGTATATATATATATATATATATATACTATATATATATAGAATATAATATGTATATATATATATA